>JAOTON010001989.1:0-27500 GCA_034440635.1 Lepas anatifera | reverse complement strand
GCTGCGAATGCATTGATGGAAGCTCAAACATTATCTTCTCATCATCATTATCTCATAAGACATTATCAAGTCCTATGACTTGCACGGGCGGGAGAGTCGTGTGTTTTCCACCAAGTCATGGCGTTTCATGTCGGTGTTTGTACTGTGGTCTCATGTTGTTGAGGGCCCTACTCTGGAAGGGACAAATGAGGTGTCTGGATAGGGACGTTGTGGTGTGACCAATTTATGCTACTCTTTCGGTGTGAGGTTTGGAGCCCTCATGGGGGCAGGCAAATTCGTATACTATATTTCTGCTCTTAAGTGTTGAGCCGAAGTTCGAGTTATTTTTTCAAGATGAGACCTGGATGTTGTTTTACTCTTGTAGTAGATGCGCAGTGTGATTGATACAGTCGTTACCCTTGGGGATGACATTTCTGTGGATTATGTGTTTGAAGACCTGCTTATCAACTTTACGCGTGGATGTCATTTGGTGTTTGTAGTATGTAGCCTCTGTCAGCCGCCGAATCCAAGGAATACGCCGCAGCACACGTCGGATCCATGTATGTGGTTATAGGCCGTCGAATGATGTTCAGATGAAGATTTGAATTAATGAAGCGATACCATCCGAACCGGTGCCGAATCGATCCAAACCTATCCGAGTTACTGCAAATTAACTACCGATAGTGTCACCGCCCCCCTCCCCCGATTAACACTACAATAAATGAGCTCCCACCCTCTTTCTCGCCTGAAATTATGCACCCAATAGAGCATTGATAACATCGTGCGATCCGTCGCTTTCCGCCAACAAAGTCACGTTGGAAATAGTCCAACACAGTTCACCCCTCCTCCCCTAACGACTCAAATAGCACCGCTGCTCCGGTTACCCCACCCGAACTCTCTCAAACCCTCCAGAATCCCCCATCCTTGAAGCACAACTGCTACGCCATGGCATCACATTACTGGAGATCGCATTCCCGAAGAAAGTTCGCACTTTGCCTGAACTTGACGATTCCTGGCTACGATCCGAGCTGCCTCCCAGAGGCTGGGTTTGACTCCAAGTTTCATCTTGATAATAAAAGGCACTTCACTATTTTGGCTGCCGCTGGCTTCCACGGGCTGCACGTCTCACATTTTCTCATAAAAATATTCACTCTCATCACGCCTTGCCACTCTTCCTCTCCCTTTAATTGAATCACTCTCAAAAATAAGAACACATTCTCGAACTTCTCGGAAATGACGGCGCCTCTTCCGAGCTGGATCCAAAAAGAAAAAAAGGGAGTGAAGTCAAATCCGGATAATGACATTGTTCAAAAGACAAATCACTTTTCGCTGGGCTCCTCACATGTCTGCCTCGCTGGTCACCGGTCTTACGACTCCCGCCTCAAATCCAAGCTGTCATGTGCAGACAACAACATTACCGTACGGTTCCTCTGTTTACGAAGCTTAACAACCGTGAAAAGTCATTTAAACGATTAAAAATTATAACATTACCTTCTGACCCAGAATATTGGTTTAACGTCCATAAAAACACATTTTAAATTGTCTTTTTTATTTCCATCTTATTACTAACGGCCTCAAACGCTAACGCTGAGGTGGCTGGTGGCGATTGCTTTTGATATATACGCGAACAACAGGTGGTAGCACCTGTAGGTGATCGAAAACTGCATCGATCAGCTGGGACTGGTCGACTGAAGTCTGGAAGCGCCCGTCAGCGGTAACATAGCAGAGGACATGGGTTTATCGTTGATACTTCTGCTGTAAGTTTCTCGGGTTTATGGAAGTTGTTAAGGAGAGTCTTTATTTCCCGATCGATATCTGCTGGTGGGTTGTTGTTCGTTAGCAGTTGTCCAGATGCCTCACTTGTCGCCTCCAGAGTGGTGGCCCTCATCAACACATAACAACAGTACATAACACCGACATCAAACGTCAGGACTTGGTAGAAAACAAACGAATCCTCACCTATGAAAACCGCCATAAAAACTAGATAGTGGCAGTAAGAACACGGTGAGATCATTAGAAAAAACTACAAAGAAAGCTGGTACACGCCGGGAACGCGGTCATTTGTAACCAAACATGCATTGATAATGAACTGCTACCCAAGTATATATCTTATTTAATACAGTGACAGTTAAAAGTTATCCATCATAACAGCCACTGATACACACGAAAACTCATCGCCCTCAAATCACTGTACACACACAAGAACACAAACCAGTGACGGATCCAAGGGGGCCCAGGGGGCCCGGGTCCCCCCCTTAGCTCCGAAGCGCCCCAGTAAAGCTCAGCTCATATCGGGCGCCGAAGGCGCCCGATATGAGGGCGCGCCTGTACCCATTTCGTGCGCCAAGGTGGTAGATACCACTTATTCCACTTGAATGAACACATACTCCTTAAAACCATGGCAAAACGCCCCTGCCCAAACACTAGACGCCTTTACTGGTCTTTTGCACCCCCGTAAAATGTTGAAGATGAAATTTAGAAAGATAACAAAAGCGCCCCGGCAAAGAAAAGGCGCCGCTAGATAGCAAGATTGCGCCATGGGGAACTAATGCACCCCTGAGTAGCCTAGGCGCCCCCTGGATGAAGCGCCCTACGGATACCATATGCGCCCTTGGCTAGGAAAGGCGCCCCTGGGCAGCAAAGGCAAATCTTGGTAACATAGGTGAACTGGACAGCATAAGCGCCCCTTAGATAGAAATAGGCGCTTTAGGAAAATAAAATGCTCACCTTGGATAGAAAAAGGCGCCCTTTGATAGCCTAGGCGCCCACTGGAAAAAGCGCCCTACGGATGCCATTTGTCATATGCACCCTTGGATAGCAAAGGCGCCCCTGGACAGCAAAGGCGCCCCTGGGTAGCAAAGGCGCCCCTAGGAAGGCACCCCTTCGATAGAAACCCGCCTTGGATAGCCTAGGCGCCCCTGGATGAAGCGAACTACGGATATCATATGCGCCCTTGGCTAGGAAAGGCGCCCTGGGCAGCAAAGGCAAATCTTGGTAACATAGGTACCCCGGACAGCATAAGCGCCCCTTAGATAGAAGTAGGCGCTTTAGGAAAATAAAATGCTCACCTTGGGTAGAAAAGGCGCCCTTTGATAGCCTAGGCGCCCACTGGAAAAGCGCCCTAAGGATGTCATATGCACCTTTGGATAGCAAAGGCGCCCCTGGACAGCAAAGACAACCCTGGATAACACAAGTGCTGTGGACAGCAAAGGCGCCCCTAGGACGGCAGCCCTTCGATAGAAAAGCCGCCTTTGTATAGCCTAGGCGCCCCCTGGATGAAGCGCCCTACGGATATCATATGCGCCCTTGGCTAGGAAAGGCGCCCCTGGGCTGCAAAGGCAAATCTTGGTAACATAGGTGCCCAGGACAGCATAAGCGCCCCTTAGATAGAAAAAGGCGCTTTAGAAAATACAATGCTCACCTTGGGTAGAAAAAGGCGCCCTTTGATAGCCTAGGCACCCACTGGAAAAAGCGCCCTACGGATGTCATATGCACCCTTGGATAGCAAAGGCGCCCCTGGACAGCAAAGACAACCCTAAGTGCTGTGGACAGCAAAGGCGCCCCTGGGTAGCAAAGGCGCCCCTAGGAAGGCACCCCTTCGATAGAAAAACCGCCTTTAGATAGCCTAGGCGCCCCCTGGATAAAGCGCCCTACGGATACTATATGCGCCCTTGGCTAGGAAAGGCGCCCCTGGGCAGAAAAAGCAAATATTGGTAACATAGGTGCCCTGGACAGCATAAGCGCCCCTTAGATAGAAATAGACGCTTTAGGAAAATAAAACGCTCACCTTGGGTAGAAAAAGGCGCCCTTTGATAGCCTAGGCGCCTACTGGAAAAGCGCCCTACGGATGCCATATGCACCCTTGTATAGCAAAGGCGCCCCTGGATAGCAAAGAAAACCCTAGATAATACAAGTGCTGTGGATAGCAAAGGCACCCCTGGGTAGCAAAGGCGCCCCTAGGAAGGCACCCCTTCGATAGAAAATCCGCCTTTGGGTAGCCTAGGCGCCCACTGGATGAAGCGCCCTACGGATATAATATGCGCCCTTGGCTAGGAAAGGCGCCCTGGGCAGTAAAGGCAAATCTTGGTAACATAGGTGCCCTGGGCAGCATAAGCGCCCCTTAGATAGAAATAGGCGCTTTAGGAAAATAAAATGCTCACCTTGGGTAGAACAGGCGCCCTTTATAGCCTAGGCGCCCACTGGAAAAAGCGCCTACGGATGTCATATGCACCCTTGGATAGCAAAGGCGCCCTGGACAGCAAAGACAACCCTAAGTGCTGTGGACAGCAAAGGCGCCCCTGGGTAGCAAAGGCGCCCCTAGGAAGGCACCCCTTCGATAGAAAAACCGCCTTTAGATAGCCTAGGCGCCCCCTGGATGAAGCGCCCTACAGATACTATATGCGCCCTTGGCTAGGAAAGGCGCCCCTGGGCAGAAAAAGCAAATATTGGTAACATAGGTGCCCTGGACAGCATAAGCGCCCCTTAGATAGAAATAGACGCTTTAGGAAAATAAAACGCTCACCTTGGGTAGAAAAAGGCGCCCTTTGATAGCCTAGGCGCCTACTGGAAAAGCGCCCTACGGATGCCATATGCACCCTTGTATAGCAAAGGCGCCCCTGGATAGCAAAGAAAACCCTAGATAACACAAGTGCTGTGGATAGCAAAGGCACCCCTGGGTAGCAAAGGCGCCCCTAGGAAGGCACCCCTTCGATAGAAAATCCGCCTTTGGATAGCCTAGGCGCCCACTGGATGAAGCGCCCTACGGATATAATATGCGCCCTTGGCTAGGAAAGGCGCCCCTGGGCAGTAAAGGCAAATCTTGGTAACATAGGTGCCCTGGGCAGCATAAGCGCCCCTTAGATAGAAATAGGCGCTTTAGGAAAATAAAATGCTCACCTTGGGTAGAAAAGGCGCCCTTTTATAGCCTAGGCACCCACTGGAAAAAGCGCCTACGGATGTCATATGCACCCTTGGATAGCAAAGGCGCCCCTGGACAGCAAATACAACCCTGGATAACACAAGTGCCGTGGACAGCAAAGGCGCCCCTGGGTAGCAAAGGCGCCCCTAGGAAGGCACCCCTTCGATAGAAAAGCCGCCTTTGGATAGCCTAGACGCCCCCTGGATAAACTAGGAGCCCGAGAAGGAAAACGAGCGCCCCACTGGGAAGTACAGGCGCCCTCTGTATAACATAGATGTCCCTTATCCACCTTCAGCTGCCCTGCATTGGAGCAGCGCCCCCAAGACCAAAGGCGCCCCTGGACAAAAAGACGCCTCTTGGTATCAAAGGCGCTCCTAGATAACATATGCGCCCTTTAGATAGGAATAGGCGCTCCAGGAAAGCAAAATGCACCCCTTGGTTAAGAAAGGTGCCCTTGGATAGCAAAGGCGTCCCTGGACAGCAAAGGCAAATCTGGGAAACATAGGTGCCCTGGACAGAATAGGAGCCCCTTAGATAGAAATAGGCACTTCAGGAAAATAAATGCAACCCTTGGATAGAAAAAGTGCCCTTTGATAGTCCAGGCGCTCACTGGATAAAGCGCCGATGGATATCATATGCACTTTTAGATAGCAAAAGCGCCACTGGACAACAAAGACAACCCTGGATAACATAAGAGCTTTGGACAGCAAAGGCGCCCCTGGATAGCAAAGGCGCCCCTAGGAAGGCACCCCTTCGAAAGCAAAGGCGCCTTTGGATAGCCTATGCGCTCCCTAGATAAACTAGGTGCCTGAGAAGGAAAATGAGCGCCCCATTGGAAAGTACAGGCTCCCCCTGTATAACATAGATGTCCCTTATCCATGTTCAGCTACCCTGGATTGGAGCAGCGCCCCTCAAGAGCAAAGGCGCCGCTGGACAAAAAGGCGTCTCCGTATATCAAGGGCACTCCTAGATAATATATGCACTCCTTACATAGAAATAGGCACTTCAGGGAAGCGAAAGGCGGCCTTTGGTTAGGACGGCGCCCTTGGACAGCCTAGGCGCCCTCTGCATAAAGCGCCCTACAGATATCATATGCGCCCTTGGATAGCTAAGGCGCCCCTGGACAGCAAAGTTAACCCTTCTTGAAATAGATGATCTGGACAGCATAGGCGGCCATGGATAAACTAGGCGCCTGAGAAAGAAAACAAGCGCCTCACTTGAGAGTACAGGCGCCCCCAGGATATCATAGGTGTCCCTCTCCATCTTCAGCTGCCCTTCTGTCTATGGTTTGGCACACCTGTCCGACAGTTGCGCGCTCTGTTATAGGGCTCGAGCGCTCAATTTATGCATGAACTGCCTTTATTAACCACATTTCATTAACCCATAACTGAAGGCTTAGTGCTCCATCGCTGCAACCGGGTGCCTTTTTCAGTATGTGCGCCCCGTTTCCGAGAACGCTGCCCTCACCAACCAGCAGTCCTCCCCGCTCAGCAGATGAGCGCCTCTTTCCTGATAACTAGGCACTTTATTTCAGTGTTCAAGCGCCTTATTTCAGAATTTTTATTCTCCATCTATTTTGGGCTCCTCCTGGATTGCAGAGGCGCCCCCTCAAGTGCAAAGGCACACCTGGATAGAAAAGTGCGCCCCATGTTTGCAAAGGCGCTCCAAGATAGCATATGTTCCCCTTAGATGGAAATAGGCACTTCAGGAAAGTAAAATGCTCCCTTTGGGTAGCAAAGGTGCCCATTAACAGCGAAGGCAGCCCTAGATAACAAAGGTTCTCTGGACAGCATAGGTGCCCTTGGATAAACTGGTGCCCGGAAGAGAAAAATAGCGCCTCACCGGAGACAAAAAGCACCCCAGGATAACGTAGGGGCATGTATTTCAATCATGTCTGTGATGGAAAAATACACCTAGACAGCATATGCGCCCCTGGATAGAAACACACCCCTGGGCAGTAACGGCGCCCCTGGAAAGCAATAGTGCGCCCCTGTAGAGAAAAAACCGCCTCCTGAATAATCTAGGCACCGCCCCCGAAATATCAGATGCCCGTGGATAGAACAGACTGCCTTGAATAAAACAGCGGCCCTGGATAGTAAAGGCGACCTTTGATAGCATAAGCGTTCCTTAGCAACAATATGGGCGCTACATGAGCTCAAGGTTCACGTGCACCTAAGCCCAATAATAGAGCAATCAATCGATGCCGAAGCACTCCTTAAAGCACGGGCGCCAAATTTCCTAAGAAGTAAAGGCGCCTCTGGGTAGCAAAGGCGACCCTCGACAGTGGTGTAGGTATTCCTGAATAACAGCAGCGTACCTTGATAAGAATAGCCCCAAGATGGCACAGGTACCCTGTTGATAGGAAAAGCGCTCCTGAATATCAGAGGCACCCTCTGAATGAGGTGCCCATGGAGAGCATAAGGGCGCCCTATGCATAGCAAAGTGCCGCCCCCTGGATAGCCTAAGCGCCCCTTGCATAGGGTAGGCGCCACTGGGTAGTATAGGTTACCTTGAATAAAAATACGCCCCTCAATACCAAGGTGAACCTGGATAAGAAAAAGCTCCCCTTGGGCACCGGGTATCAAAGGCACCCCCGGAACAGCAAAGATGCCCCTGGATAGCTAGGTTGCGTCCATTGGGGAGCGAAGGCGCCCCTGGGTGGCACAGGTGCCTCATCGAAGCAAAGGCCCCCCCCAGAGAGCATAGGTGTCCCTGATGAGCACAGGTACTCCTGGACAGACCCTAAATGACGTTGCATAATGTTACGATTCCTATTATGACGTATGCTATTATATCAAAGTAAAGGTTATTCAGTGTTTAGATCAAGGTTACAGGTCAATTTTAAAGGTCACTGGCCTTGATGATCAAGGCTTGATCAAAGGTCATTGGTAAGCTTGGGCACAGCGCTAGTTATAGCGTAAATTAGGCATACTATGTTGGGTTGTGCCGTAATAGGTCAATGACCTTGAAGGACCTTGACCCCAAAAATTGCAGACATTGTTTAGAGCCTTCTCTTTTGGCCTCAGCCCTGTTCTAGAGTATTCGCTCCCCGTTCCGGCCCGTTGGGCTTGAACACCCCCTCGAGGTCTCCCAGTGGCACGAATAAACGTCGGCGCGAAGCGACACAGTACTTGTCACACCTTATCATTGATCAATTCCGCAACTTTCCCTCAAAATTTAAGGTTGCGTCATCTCAGGTCAGGTCACCAGTGCAGGTCAAGTGACCTCACCCCAAAAAATGTTTAAGTTGGCGTAAGTAAGAAAAGGGTGAATCTATCGAATTCAAACCTGTACCATATAATGGGCCCAAAAAGTACTAATACATTTATTGCGGGATTTTTCCCATCGATGACCTAGGGACAGGTACGAATCATGACCTCTCCATTCAAAATGCATGGGGTAAAACGGAAATTTGCCGAAAAATTGCTCTATGTCTGCAGACTCCGCTTGGAATACCTTCGGATTCCCCAAATCATGGTATCCTAGGCCTCTTTATCGGTTCATGTTGCAAGTTTAGACATGTTACCTCTGAGAGTTCATCTGGGGCTTCCTAAGCAGGTTTTAAGACTTGGGTTAATTGCTTTGCAGGAAATATTGACAAAACCCGTATTTTGATACCATTTTTTATTGCTATTGTGAGTTGATTCATATGCATACTGACTATGCTAGGCTAGATGGTGACCTTGACCTAGCCTTAGGTCAGGTCATTTTTATGTTTTGACCTAGTATAGTCATATTATGCATTATTTGATCATTCGCCGTAACGAGAGGAAGCGAAGTGTGCCTAAAAATGATTCTAGCTCAACTCTGGCAGATGCTAGAGTATATACACAGAGGCATGTTGTAAGCTTTGTCTCGGGGGAGGGGCCCTAGCGCTGATCGCGGGAAAAATCCCCAATGGCCCCCAGGGGCCCTCAGGGAGTCAGGAAATCTGGCGTGGGTGGAATCCGGTAGGAGGGATTTTGGGTCTCCAGAATCAGCTGAGGGGCCCGTGCCAGTTAAGGGGGCCCCAGATAAGGGCCCCCGACGAGCCCATTTGACCTCAGCGCCAACACAGGATTCTCAAGACCAGCGTGGGGTGCCTACCTATTTAAACGGTTTCTAAATAAGCTCAGGGACCCAAAACTAACCCAGGGGTCCAATTTTCAACTCATGGGGCCCAGACACTCTGAGGGGAACCTGCAGAAGCTCAGAAGGCCCATAAAACTAATAGGGCCAGACTAGCTGGGTGCCTCGACGAACTAGTGCCCAGATACGCACAACGGGCCCCAAACAAGCTGAAGGGATCTATATCAGTTAAACGAAAACAATACCAACTCAGGGGACCCTGACCAGCTTAAGGGACACTTATCCAGCTTGGGGCTCAGGCTCAGAGCTCCAGCTTTTAGCTCAGAGGGCCCAGGACCGGTTGAGGGGCCCTATATCAATAAAAGGGCCCCAAAAAAGCTTAATAGACTTCAGCGGCGACATATAGGTTTCAAGTTCAGTGTGAGAGTCTGGTTAACTAAAGCGGTCCCAGATCAGCTGAGGGGACTCGATATAAACTCATCGAAGTCACCGAAAACTCAGGGGCCCAGGCCCGCAGAGGTTCTGCGGCCTATGAGGCTCAGGTTAGCGTCAATCGGGTATTTCAGTATTGAGCCGTTAGCCAGGACAACTGTGATAAGTGGAGGTGGTGGATACGACACGTCAGTTTTTACCATGACCGAATATAACTATATTATTTGCTCATCGCGCTCCAGTTAGTGTCAGTGGGTGCTTACAGCATTTTCTACCACGGTACCAGTCCTTAGCTGGCCCGAAATATGCTTGATGGTAAACGTGAACATGTCCTCACTAAGAGGAAGCTTTCATAAAAATAAGCATTTACAAATCCTTTTTTAAACGCGTTCTTCATTGACACTGGCCGCCTTTTTGGTGGTAAATTGGCCAGTGGCGGATCCAAGGGGGAGGGAAAAAAGGCATTCCCCAAACGAAAAAGCTCGGGGCAAATCTGCGTTTTCGCCCCCCAAAGCGATCAGCCTCCTTTTTTCCCCTACTCCTTAGTTTATAAGCAAGATTTTGGTGTTCCAACTCTCAACTTCAAACAGAACATAAGTTGATAAGATGTTCCCTGACCTGTCCCCTCGAATCCGGAAATGTAAAAAAACACTGAAGATTATATATTCGGGCACAGCCCTTCATCAGAATCATGGAGTAAATATAAATAATTCTCAGTTATAGTATAGCCAGACCTCCATAGTATAGCAAGGCATAGTATAGCCAGCCTTGGATAGGAAGAAGTATCTCGAGCCCATACTTTTCACCCCGTGAAGTTTTTTTGGCTTTTTGCCTCAAATACCCAAAATTCTACGGGCAAGTGATATTGGTAGCGCAGCTTTTTACTGCGTGACGTTTTTTTTTTTTTTGCTTTTCGACTTTAGTTTGCCCCTCCTAAACCGACCGGCTAGATCCGCCACTGAAATTGGCGCCCCTCAGGTTCGGCGCCCCCAGGTTCGGCGCCCCCAGGTTCGGCGCCCTCCGAGCCTGGGCCCCCCCTTAACGAAATCCTAGATCCGTCACTGTTTCCAATGGAGGGGTTATGGCCCGTTTCTGACCCCAGGTCATCGATATGAAAATCATGGAATACATGTTGTAGCACTCGGTGGGTCCATTATGTGGTAAAAGTTTCAATTTGATTGATTCCCTCATTTTTATGTATGCCACCTTAAACATTTTTTTAGGTGAGTTCACTTGACCTGCAATGGTGGCCTGACCTGAGATGACCCAAGATTAAAAATTCAAGGGAAGTTTTTGAATTGATATAGGATAAGGTGTGCCAAGTACAGCGGCGCTTTGCGCCGCTGATTTTCCGTACCACCGGAAAAACCCGACAGGGTGGTCAAGCACCCCCCCACCGGGGCGAGGGTTAAGGGGTGCCGAGGGTCAATGGGAGGTAAATGGCCCTCCATTGCCCCTCTGGATCTACCCATAATTTGAATTCTTTGTAACCGTATAACCAAAACCACATAGTACCAGCACGAGGATACGCGGGAGTGACGCCTTTAGGGGCATCACGGGACCGAAGGTGATTGCTCGAGCACCTATTCGCTTCTTCGGAACGGAAGACCCTTGATAGTGAATGCTTTAGTGACGTATACACGTGTAAAACTTGCACCTTCCTGTTTTCAGTTCATAAAACCTCCACAGAACAATTCGGCAGAAATGACAGATTCGCATCTCCTGAACGGAAGACCCTCGATAGAGACTAGCACTGTCACGTGAGCACGTGCGAAACCTCCACTCTGCTGACCTAAGGTCATAACATAACCCCTACGTACCAATTTTCAGCCGAATCGGCCCACTGGTTGCAGAGATATAGCCCATTGGAGGTTATGCGCTACTGCGCATGCGCAGTGCACAGGTCACTGATTGGCTGATTCAGAGAGGTGTAGTGTCAGGCTTGTGGCACGGTCGCCGGAAACAGTAGCCGTAGCTCTATTTGTTTGGCTGCACAAGCATCGTAAGTGTTCCACTGCTTTAACACTAATGCATAGGGTATCTTTACACTGGGGGTGCCTGTGTTTATAGCAGAGGGCCGTTTGCACCTATCCTATCACTCCATTAGATGTGACCCCATTACCAAAAATGGTGGACGTAGCTTCATTTGTTTGGCCACGCAAGCCGCAAGCATCATAAGTGTTCCATTACTCTAACACGAAGTCTTTGGGTATCTTTAAACTGGGGGTGCCCGTGTGTACAGAAGGGCTTTTTTGCACCTATGACTATATCACTCAACCAGATGATAATATAACATAATATAATCAGTAAATAATCGTCGTTTCAGTACGTAAAGGGGCTATCTGTACGAACAGAGGCCGTATACTCTTGTAAAGTTCAGTTTTGGAGGGGTGTCGGTCCGCATTCAAGGTCACGTGGCACGCGCTGGGGGGGCACCCAAGGGGTTTCAGATGGTTTCATTTGACACGTAACCCCTCTAGGTAGGAACAAGGCATGTTTCGTCAAAAACGTACCAGCACGAGGATACGACTTAAAATAACCTTAGTGACCCTCTGGGTCGTCCTTCCACTTCACGTTCTACTGGTATCTCAGCTCTGAATACGTCAACTTTCCGAAAAGCTCTTAATTACTTGTCAAGAAACCGTTGTTCAAAATTTGTGTTGCTTTGAGGTAGTTTCGCAGAAATTTCAACGCTGGTTTGGGCTTCACTGTTATTTCCTAGTTGATTTTGCTAAATCAGGGACCTAATGACCTATTTCTCCTTTAAATAATTGTAGAAGACGGATTAAACTCAACAAAATCCCGGTATAACCCATGTTTGAAGTTTGCCGTTCTCTCTTTCCGAAAGCCACCAGGATCTCTGCCTCTAGCTTCCTTCATCCTTCTCCACGAAACGTTTGAAAGCCCCAGCACCCTCATCCATTCTTCACCTGTCTCTACGACAGGTTTGAGAGCCACTATCGCCAGCCTCAGGTATGCGGGAGAGACGGGCGGTGCCGTCAGTTTGAGGGCCGCTGGCGACGTGTTTGAGAACCACCAGGTATGCAGGTTCGGCCGCGCCGGCCGCGACGGCCACCAAGACAGTGAGCGAAGCCGAGGCGGTGCGGAGAGACACCGCGCGGTGGGCTGGTGTCCTTGTGGAGCTCGAGAGACGGATTGAAACTGATTCTGTGAGACGGAGATAATTGCAGTGCAGTGAACTTGCTGGATAGACTCGGGTTTGGCGACGACCAATAAGCCTCAAGGATTGGATGCCTACTGCAGGGTCTGCATGCATGGTATCAAAGACGGTGAGTCATAGAGGCTTCCTGACTTGGCCACCGTTTGCCATTAGTCAATTTTTGCGAGTGCTTGTAAGAGCGATAAGCTGTATCAAACAAAACACATACAGCACGAACTATGTGGGCGTCTCTGAAGCCAGCTTGGCCCCCTTGGGCCGAACTCAGCACAGTGACTGGTGGGGGAACAGGTCAATGATCTCAGGCCTGACAGGCCGCGCCAGCCGCGGCCGCCCGGGCTGTATTTAATAACCTTGGCCAGACTGCCGGCCGCGGGCAGGGAAAGGGATCGACTGACAGGGGGTAGAAGGGTCGGGGCCTTGCTCTCGAAAACATTATGCGGCCAGAGGCGAGACACCCGCACAGCTAGTGGTACCTTGGCACGTCACATGATTGGCACCAGCTCGTCTCCAACAGCTGTGACCTGAGCGTTCTGAAAGAAATAGAGAACAAGTGACGTACGGGGGCTTTGCGGAGGCTCAGCGTCCAGGGTTGTACAACGGGGAACCAGTAGACGCCTCAAGAGGAAACGATTGCCAAATACCAATGTAATGTTTCAGGCCAAAACCCAGGGTAGGGAAATGCAACGCAAATTTAGAGGGGGATACTACAGCACTGAGATAAAAAGACACACGAACATGACGAAGCACAAACTATGTAAGTAATCTGTTGAGTGCGAACAAGATAGATAGGATGCACTTCGGGGGGCAGCTGCAGAAGGGCGAAGGAAAGAAATATTCAGGAGCACTAGGCGCAGAAGGAGAAATTTGCATACGTGTGTCCGCGTCTCCTTCAACTCTGCCTCGGCCCACTCTCGCGACGTTTTTGTCCCTTTTTGTTGTTACCGCTGTTTTTGCGACTCCAGAAGGCCGCACCATGTTCCATGAGTTATGCGGTGACTGGTGAGTTTCTTTCGCACTTGCCGCTCCTCCAGGATACGACTGGATGCCAAAGAGCAGATGTTCAGAATTGAAGCCGTGAGTGTCTTTGGAATATAATAAAAATATATATGCCTTCTGTTAGTTCGTTGAGATTGAATAATTCTCACACTGCAAGGTTTTTTACAATGAGTAATTATTTTGAACGTGATGAAACCTTACCCATATTTATGCCGACTTTCCAAAGGATATCACCCGCGTTGTTCTATGCTACTTTCCAGGCAAGGAAGCAGAATGGCCTGAACCCTCTCAGCAGGTGGTTCACCCACTCAAGTAACTTCTTTGTCGTGCAGGAAAATGTATTATGGACTAATTACCCACCTCGAGGCAAATCCTTCATTCCCTTTATGACCATCACTCTCCCTTTTAGACCCTCACTTAATCTTCATGGTCTTGTATAATGTAGATAGGTACTGGCCAGCTCTTCTGACCTCCTACCACAATAGCCTATTGTTGTGTGGTTGAGAGAGCTAAAAATGAAAGGTGCAACGGTGTCAAGCCCTATAACTTTGCAGGGTGACCTTGAAATACGTCTATGAGGAAAGCAGAGCCTTTTTAACGACTGGGTAACAAAGTTTCTCCTTTGCCCTCACCTCAGAAGTTGACAGATTGCACAGTGCTGCGGCGAGGAGCATGCTTATAAGATCATAAGTTTTATCGATCGCTTCGAATATGAGATGGAAAACTGAGCAGCCAATGGCCGTATACTTTGGCAAATCCCTTCATAATCTTGCAATAGGTGCGAATTTTTTATTTATTTTATTTTCTAATCATCTATTGGCTGCGAACACTTCCACACATGATGTGACTTTTAAGGTGTCGTCAGAATAGTCATGAAGTAATGAAAACTAAGGAAGGAGATGGTAAGGGTAATAATGGATGAGCGTAAAGTTGATTTCTGTACTGGTAAATTATGATTTTATAATACACCGATAACTTGAAACTGCATCAATTTCAAATCACCGAGCCATCACCACCTTCCAACACGTATTCAATTTAAGGTTGGGGCCATGCGATGATAGGAGCGTTTCATAGCCGTTGTGTATTCAAAATTCTTGAGAAGAGCTGTGCAGAGTTTATGCTCATTGATTTGGCTCGATATTTCATCTTGGAGCTAAGGAAATTACAAAATTACACCTTATCGTCTTGATATTTACCAATGGATCATTAAGTGACTGTACATAATTTTAGGGAAGCCCGTTTATGTGGCATTATAGACTCCTCTCGCTGATACTGAACCAAAAACTCACTTTTCCAGCAATATCAAAATAGTGTGACGAAATCCTGAGGTAATCTGGATACAGGTGCAGACTCATGCTCCACCTGTCTTTTCTCCAATGAATGCACACTATTTCTTAAAACACCTTCAAAAACCTATTTTTGTACTTTTTTTTGATCAAAGATGCAGCGGCACATATCCTTTACAGAACCCAATGAATACGGATGTAGAAGGTGTCTTAACATCTCCCCTCGACCCATGCAGTTTCCAAACAAAAGCATAGATCAGCCCGCAGAATACTTTAGAAGCTGACCACCATCCAGTAAATGGCAGGACACACTCACCACAATGTCAACCCCAGAGGCTTTAACTCTCACGCCCCCTCTTTATCTACTTCTCCCCTCTTGTTCTGTGTTTGTGCATAGAACTGACGGTTACATAACTTTCCATTAAGTAGCATCCGTGTTTTGTTGAATGGAACATATTTTGTTGACGTTGTCCACGGAAACCATTTTACACGGAGCACCAGCTTGTTTGGGTAATTTGATGTTCACCATCTCTCACTGGAGACTGTTCAGACAAATAGTGCCGATCTTATCCAAGTGGTACCTCGGCTGAGGCGTGCGCAGACGGCTTCAAGCCGTGACCTGTCTAACATTCTGACCTCGTTGCGGCCCTTATTTAAACGCTGCGATTGGGAGATGGCTTTGTTTCGGTTTGATTTACTGCCAAGCAGACTACCCTTCATAACGGACCCCAGATCTGCAAACGACTTGTGCTAGGGCAGTCAACTATCTTTGCATGTGTATGTGAGAGTATGCGTATCTGAGAGGCCATTTGTCAGGCGTTAGCCAGACTTTGCCAGTCCATTCCTTCAGTGCAAGCTATCAGGGATGTCGCAACCGGGGCCTCACTCGCGAAAAGTGGAGGGAGGAGGCGGCCCTCTCTTTCTCTCTCACTTTTGGCAGAGAATACAGTTTCAAAATGTTATTTTGCGCTGAAATGAAATATAACAATATCAGAAAGAAACTTCTACATAGATGCCGATGCACCTCTGTTTGGGGTGCCAGAGCACCTCCAATGAAATGTCTCAGTAATGCTAAGATATCCTTTTCATTTTCGTTTGTTAATCTTCTGGTGTCGCCTTTGCCAATGGGTATCGACTCTCCCTACGGACAGCTCACACCTACTCTTTTTTTACATCTGCTTCAGCGATGAAATTTGTTAGATAAAGACCACTTCATGAAGAAGCGAGGACGCGAGCCCACTACATGAAGAAACGATCTATCTACGCAGCGACGGCTTGGATCATGTGACTACCAACTGAAGGCCTTTGAAACTAGGGCTTGATGCATGTGACTACAAACTGAAGGGCTTTGAAACTACGGTTTGGTGCATGTGACTACCGACTGAAGGGCTTTTATACAGTGGAGGTTATCGACGGCTGCCACGAATAAGCAGTAGCCTACCCATTCTCAAAAACTTCCAGAGCTGGAAAAGTCAATCTAGGTCACAAAAGAAAGAGTCAAACCAATAAGAAGTAAACAAATTAAAATATTATCTTTCAAAATAATTCATGGTTCAAGACCAGCGCAATAGAATGCAAAACTTGTTCATCAGGCTAGGCGTTTTTTTAGTTATGAGGCATCAAAGATGAGTCTACAAGGTGACCTCCCGAAAATGCGTCAGGCTATAAATCAATCACCGTTGGTTGGAGGGAGCTAAGATTCTCACAGCTGTGTCCAGTGCCCAAAATTACCTGGCAGACAAAGTTTCAGATTTTGTCTAGACATGGTAGTGTCAAATTAAAATAGTTTTGCTCGTTTTGTCCTGGAATACCCCAGTTGTCATGTTATCGGAAAATATCGGCTAATTGAACTCCACTTAATTCAGGCAGTCTGATTAGATGTCACTGCTTAGCCAGCCATCAACCAGCAGGGGCGCTGGCGGCAGCAATTACAGAGCCCTCGGGGTATCTATCCACGGGCAGCTCGTGTGACATCAATGCATCATGTAGCACTAACCAGAGTTGACCAAGTAGGAGCCTGACGTGAGGTGCGGTGACTTTGACACAGCACATATGAACAATTGGAGACTGCATGCTCGAATAGAAGAGCAGCACTGCTGCTATCAACTTGGTTTCGCACAGGAGCGCGGATATAGGCACAAGAGGCTGTAAGTAAATGACACTCACTGAGGGGGAGGCAGGGGGCTGGCTGACAAGTTTCGCACCATGATTTGGTCACGGGTGATGTTGGTTGAAAAGTGGCGTGCCACGACACTGGTGGGCTTTTGGCGCCGATGGTTTGTTGTTATTGGTTCTTACTGTGGAGTCGTTGTTTGGTTTGACGGGGAGGGTGGAGCTGTCTAGGATTAGGACTGAGGTCAATCCAAAAACAAAATGATTGATCCTGGCCCTGCTTTACATCCCCAATGTCATGGAAAGTGAAGAGGGATGTCTTTAATGGGATGGGTTCGTCTAAAAGTAACACTATGACATTGGGACCCGCGAAAAAATTGACGCCGTGACATGGGGTCCACCCAAAAGTGACGCCGGGGCTGCAAACCCTACCAAAAGAGTGACGTAATTTATACCAGCCCCTAATTCTCCTCTGGTCAGGGGATTCGCTACGATTTTTGGCGGACGGTGGGGGCGGAATCTGACCTGGCGATGCATGGGGGAGGAGCTGTGAAGTGAAGCCAAAACTTAATGACTGTCCGAGAGGGTGTTAAGGAGGAAGCTCGCCTGCGATACATTTGGAAGCTTTCGCACAAGCCTGCAGTGACAAGAGGGAGAAAATACTAAAAAGATCAGTCCAGTACTAATAGTTTCTACGCGGGGAAGCCCTCTCGCGTGTGAAAAATTGGGATGCTCTGTGTTGCTCCGCTTTCGATGCTCATGCGCCTGACCACACACAGATGTCAAAGGTCGCAGACAGTTTGCTTCCTCATCTGTGAGGCTAACATCACCCCCACCGAGCAGGGGCAGACTACACCGCAAGCGGCGCTGAGGCCGCCCGTCTGCACGTCGACTACAAACAGATTGAGCTCCAAAATGCAAGGCTGAGCCGCTGCACAGGCCTTGACTGCAGCTCAACTGTGCTAGTAAATCATGCCGCCCGTGTTGCGAGCCGGTGCGCTCTGTTGTTGCTCCGTTTTATAAGCTTACCGGCGACCATTTTATGGAGTCTGACCCTGCATCTGAGGGTTGTATAAATATGATACCTCGGTAAACCAGCAAAAGTTCTAAACAAAAGGTTGATAGACCCATGTGGTGCTCGTGATTGTTTTTTGATTGGCCATTCAGTTAGTGCAAGACTTACCTTGCTGTTACTTATCCATCTCATCTATTAGCTCTGAGGTAAATGCGATAAAAGTGCATATGTGCGGATATTTTTGTTTACTGATGTCAAATGACATATTTGGCTATTTGTATTAAAATTGTATGTTGGAAAATATAGTGAAACACCTGACCTTGACCGAAGCCTTCAAATACTGCATAGATTATACCTGAAGCTTACTCCGGACCATCAAAGCGTATCTCGGAGCTGAAAATACATTGAAAGACACGACCATCTCGTTAATTTGTTTCAACATTTCAGAGATAGCAATGGTTTAGTAACATCATAGTGAACTTGTCAATTCTCAATATGGTAGAAACAGAAGCTCACCACTGATCAAAATTCAATGAAAATTCTAGTTATCACAACACGTTTCAAGTGCTTTCCAAATAGCCACACGTTGTGAATTGATGCACCACGAGCTGCTTCGAGTCCATTCTAATCCGCCCGTTGTTGGGCCATGCTCACCTCCTGTTCAGGCCACCTGACCCACTTTATCACGTGTCGGGAACACCGCTCGCTTCCGTAGAGGCCAAAGCACACTGGCTACTGTTTGAAATACGACCTAGAGTGAGCCACGGCCGATACGGTCGACACGTCGATGCCGTGGTGTGGTAAAGTCGCCCCTGCCGACGTAAGCGGAGTTGCGGGGCCCATCAAACGTCTGGGCAGGACCGTGTGAGTGGCCAGTCAGCTGGTATCAAATAACTACACCAGCCAGTGCGGGAACCACTGTCCAGTGGCTTTCAACCAATCGGTACTCGCCCGCGGGTCCTGGAACCGGGGCCAGAACGGCGAAATTCAATGCTGCGGGAATCAAATGAAGCGCTCTAATAAGCATGGTATGATAATGATCATGTACTCAGCACATTTTCAATTTTTTATAAATAATCAACATATCAGCGCACTGCACACACTGAACATGTTAAAACAAACAGTTCGAGGAATTTTCTGGCGACGTTCAAAGCCAATCCTAAAAGACTTAAGATGAGGTTTAGAAACAAAGCAATATTGGATAGTTTTAAAAATCGTACTGCTTGCATTGACTGCTTTTCATTCACAACTTTTCAGAACCTTACATTATTGTTTCTCTTATCGCAACCAATATTTCATTATGCAGGAGCAATTCGCTCAAGGGGCCATACCAAGGAATTCTGAGAAGCAGAGCTCGTATAAAAATAAAAGTCTGTAAGCTTATATACTCCGTGAACGTGAGCGCATGTGTCACGAAGACACGGAAAGCACTATGCGTCCTGAACAATGTCAGGTTCTGGGTCATTCTGCTTCTCCCTCGCCCCATGGAGAGCATTATACTGGAACGAATTTCGTGGTGTTGGATCTTTAACGCCTGGGAGAGGTGTCGGAGAATTTCACACGTAGAGCAGCCTGATAAAGAGAAGTTCACTCATGTCGTGCCTGAGAAGAAAGACAGCGTCACAGACAGGATGAGAAGTAAGGCGCTGATAAAGATACACCGATACCCCGGCCCTGTCTTTATCCGACTCACAGAGCCCCAGACACTTTCTTTCGGATAAATCAAGGCCAAAACATGGGAACTCTGAGTTTTACCGCGTTTGGAGACGGGAACAGAAGAAAATGCAACGATATGCACAAGAAGCTGACAAGCCAAGTGAAGAAACAAATATATATTTATCTGTAGATAGAATAGAAAATGATAAACCATGTAATTAAGCACAGAAAGTGTTGATTTTTTTCTGCCAAGTCTATAAATTGTAGCGTTTTGGAATCAATGTCCTGTATTCTTGACCAACAAGGAGAAATTAGAAAGCTGTACATACGCGTCGGAAAAGGGGGGCCAGGGGCCTGGCCCCCCACTTTTTGGCTAAAAATTTCCTGATCTCAGTCAAAATGAGAGACAACCGGACATTCTTATATCCATCCGCTGCGGAATGCAGCGAGGAGCCCAAATTCGAACAGTTTTTGGTCCTGATGTTGAAAGTTTTTTGTCAGTATCAGGTTGAAGTTTGGCTGCCCCCCCCACTTTTTGCCGGTGGCGACACTTATGAAGCTGTATAAATCGACTCCTTTTTCTTTCTATGAATTCTTATTTTTAACTTAAGAATGGTACCTCAAGATTCGAAACATGATTTTTCTGAAGCAGTTTTGGCCAATATTTAAATTTCAGTTTTGCAGCCCGAGAATAAGGCATAGCAAGTGGTAAGAAACTATATCCCTCATTTTTATTTTTTGCGTATTTTCGGCCTTAGGACAAGAACCTTTGCACAACGCTCATTTATAGCATTACCTTACTATGCAATGATCCTGTCGAGTGTTTTCCGCCTACTAATGAAATTATACGCCCAAGCCTAGGATAAATTAGCAAATCATAGATTTACAAATTATGCCACGCGATGCGCTGCCTGCAACCATTAGCCAGAAATGCAAGAAAAAGGGAATCACTAATACTGATGGTAAGCTAAACAATTTTGGTGGCCTCTAAGATTGCTGCTCCAAATAGACGCTTTCTCAACTGAAGAGGTGGTTCGATAAAAATATGATCTTTTCAGGGAATGTAGCACATAAGTGGAATACTACATGAGTGGTTTTAAATGATTTGCTTGTTAATTGTAAGTAAATAATTTCACTTGCTTCAGTGAAGCAAGTGAAACGCATTTCTGATCACCAGTACCAAAAGTCGAACCTAGCAGAGTTTCTGAGCAGGGCAGGACAATAACGATTTGTCCCCCCCAACGGAACATGGGTATTACGCCACGTTGCCATGGCTACTAATGGTGACCTCATGTCACCTGACACTTCAGGAGGGAGGAGTCAACGGGGAAGAATTGTCAAACTTATTTTCCCTGCAAACGATAAGCTCTGGGACAAATAAGATATCGATTGAGATATCTTTCAGCATGCTTATCACATCGCTATACCAGCACAAGTCGTATTATACAGGGGCCACATTCCTTTAAATCACCGCTGTAGGCACTGGCCTGCGTTTGGGAAGTTTCTCCATGTCCTGTCATCAGCAAATATTCTGGCTGGGACGTTTCTCATGAGCTTTGTCACCCGACCTGTAACAATATTGACTTTTTATCGTCTATATTTGGTTAGCATATAGCACCGATGACAGTGTCTGGAAGCAGGGAAATAGAAAACCAGATTTCTAGTGATGGAAGAGCTAGTCACGACGCCATAGTGGAGTATGCATACTAACAGCACAACGTTTGCCTTCATCGTCAAGAATTTAGGTTCTGTCTTGCAAGCGCAGGCTTATGGACAAGACATTTCAGCTGTAAATTCCTCAGCATGCACTGTTTCCGTAAAAATGATCATCTGAGCGACAAACCTCGTCTTTCGGAGCCCGCGGGCGGGCCTGGCGGCGGGTGAAAACGTGACCTTTGACCCGATCCAAGCCAGGGTAAGTGATTTATCACCCTGCTAACGCCGGGAAACCTTACCGTCCAGAGCCGAGTCCCGTCTCTCTCGCGGCCTCCAGAAACAACACGCTGGAGGAATGTTATCGACAATGGGTCTTCCCACGCCAGGACGGCTTTTGAAAGCTTGCCTTGTTGAAAGGTTGATCAGTATGCACATGCACGGTTGGGAACGAGAGAGATTCGCTTTGTAAGCAAAAACAGTTGAATCACTGGGCATAGGGCAAAGAAGCTGTGCTAAGTACTCACTGAACGAAGAAAACAAAAAAATCAAATTAAGAACCCAATTGTTTACAGCCTAGCTGTTCTTTTAAAGCTAGATAAGGCTTGGCAAAGCGTAGTGAAACTCTTTTCATACACCTGGATCTTTTTAAAGTTTTTACTTACGAGAAATCATGCCGTACATTGTCGGCTTGTTCATGAGGAAAGCTGTATAGATGTTATACGAAAGTTAATAAAAATACGCTAAGTCCTTGCTTGCCATACTAAAAAAGCAGTGAGGAAGTCGTATTTTGATGTTGAATGCATGTATGTTGGAATCTTGTATTGATGTCAGATCTGGATATATATGCCAGCTATTCCTAAAGTACTTTAAGCATAGCATCGAAAAATATGAGCTTCGGAATAGAACATGGACGAGGTAGACCGGGATAGATTCAAAACTTACCAGATAAAGGGCTTGTGCCAAAATATATCAAAGACCTGAAAACTTCGCATTTAGTTCCAAGAAGATCCTGCGTTAATGTCTTTGAGACACTTTCTATATTTGGTCCTGATGAGTTTATTTATTTATTTATTCATTTCACATTCAAGGGCAATTCCATCAAGCGATGGCTATTCTTCACCCCGGGTCGAGTTAAATGAAAACAAAACGATGGAAACAAACCAGACACAACTAGACGCTCACCCTTGCATGCACACACTTGTCCAGACTGTTGGTTAAGCATCATTCAGCTGCTGCTCCCGTAGATACACTTTTAATCGTTCTTAAACACAGTGATGTTTTGCGATCGTATTTCAGTTCTTAGGTAGACTATCTTACATCTCGTTATGTCACAGTAGCTACGCTGTATATCATACCACCAGCGCTATCATGAAGGTGAAAGTGTGTGTGGGCTCAATTTCAACACTTGACCATTCGAGTGACCTGAGAGCGCGGTCAACCACACAAACTTGACCTCGGTGAGCTCGGTCATAAGTATGTACGTGCGGTAGGTTAAATGAGGTCGGCCAAGTGATCTAGGGTTGGAGCGGTGAGAGTAAATGGCCACTGAGTGTATGCCTTGGAAGGAAAGCCTGATTAAGGTATCCTTGCCGTCCCAATGAGTGAAGACTGTGGCAGCTTCGCGATGATCTAATCTTCTCTTCTCCGGCAGATGAGAGAAGATAGAAGTGGCTACTGAAAAACTACACTTTTGAACTCGCCATGGAATACCAAAAGGTAAGTCTTCGATATTTGCACTATAGCTCGTTCATTCACCTGCAGGGATGGAAAATCTGGCGAACTATGGAAAAGACCCCTTGGATGATATGAATGAGCGAAGTAACAATATGACATGTGTTGTGATCATTAGAAAAGCGTATGAGGATACTGACAATAAACCTTACGTCTTATCTTTTTATCCTAGCAAGGGGTCTCTTTGCCAGTTTCCAGTCTGTCTATTTTGCTTTACCCATGTGCAGCACTTTAATACCTATTTTTAGCATAGCATGTAGTACTTATTGTAGCGAATTGAGACAAAATGCTGCTTAATAAACCCAGAGGCCTCCTCGGCTGCCGGAGGCCTTTGGATAAAACTTAGCTTTTAGCTTTCTGAAAGGCCGCCATTATCCTGCTAAGTGCATTTAGTTGTCATTGCTTCTCATATTTAAAATGACCAGATGACTTCTTGAAAAGGCCTGCAACAGGTATCGACTTCGTATTACTGGGAGCCTGAAAAATTCAGAGTCTGGAGAATGAGCCAGACTCTGGGCAATCGAAACCAATGATACAAGGTCTCGAGGAGAGCTGAATGCACACACGCTCTAACAATAAGTCTAATGACACAAAAGTATTTGAATCATTCAGAGTTTTGCCCTCAACCTCTACCCGCACCCATGCCTCCTGAAGATGCGTCTAAGTTGGCGATTCCCTCCAATCTCCTACAAATCGGGCATTCCATCATTGTCAGATGTCAGCGGTCCCAATTTCTCGCCAGTGATGTCACCATTACGTCACAGGAGCCAGACGTGGCAGATGGTGGGTGAGCGAAAACTGAACTCGGCTCACAACCGTGGACACCATTTTCAGTTATCATTCATATGATGATTGTTATCATTAGCTGCGAGATGGCGTAAGGTATGGGGTAGCCACTGCTGCTCCGGTGTGATAGGAATGTAGGCTGCACCAGTGATTTTATCATTGATCCTGTGACCATTCTGTAAATGGGAGCGGAAGGGCTGAAAGGGATGTTAAATCCTGGTAACCATCATTATCTTTGCGCTGGAACATACTTGATATATATTTTACAGATATATATATTACTAAGGGAAAATGATCTCTGGTTGTTCGGATAGTATACTCAGACAGAACAAACGTATAACATATACCGGAAAAATCGATGCCTAGCCCAGAGGGTAAATTGCAGTCTAGGCTTAGAATATTTCTATTTCGACTCTTCCAAATGTTTTTTAGAAACTAAGAAAACTATACGAGTCACTCGGGGCTTTCAGCAGCCGATAGTTGATAACAAATAGCTCCGGACTACATATGTGCTCTTGATTTCTCATCCTGATAAAAATTTGCAATCTTGAAAGGTTCTTAATACATAAACCATAAAATAACGGCAATTCCCTTTACAAAGCAGATTAAAACCTTAACGCAGTCTCCTTATCATGCAGAATCTAACTAGCTCCCCGGATATGACAATATTCCAAACATATGACGAATAACAAAATATATATATAGGCGTGATTCAGTTTAAGAAAGCAGTTCAGTAGACTCCCTTTGAACAGGTATAAATTAAAATTTTTATATAAATTGTATTACATCACAACTGCTTCTTAAAAGTTATACTGACAAATTAAGGACCAGTTTTGAATTTCTTACCTTTGGGGGAGGTAGTACCAACCGCTAAGGTAATGACATCAGATAAGGTCTGGGTGCTTTTTATACGCTAAAAATGTCAAATTCTTCCATGCAAGAACTCCACTTTTTGTTAAATTTCCAGCGTTGTTGCTATTCAGACTGCCCACATTCCTGCCGGCTGGTAATCAAAGCTGCGCAAAATGAGCCATTCCAAGTCAAATCTGACTGCAGAGACCAGTCTGACACCTCTGACCAGCGTCACAACTGACTGTAGAGAGCAGTGCGACATCTTTGACCAACGTCCACAACTGACTGTAGAGAGCAGTGCCCATCTCTGACCAGCGTCACAACTGACTGTAGAGAGCAGTGCCACAGCTCTGACCAGCGTCACAACTGACTGTAGAGAGCAGTGCCACAGCTCTGACCAGCGTCACAACTGACTGTAGAGAGCAGTGCCACATCTCTGACCAGCGTCACAACTGACTAGAGAGCAGTGCCACAGCTCTGACCAGCGTCACAACTGACTGTAGAGAGCAGTGCCACAGCTCTGACCAGCGTCACAACTGACTGTAGAGAGCAGTGCCACAGCTCTGACCAGTGTCCACAACTGACTGTAGAGAGCAGTGCGACATCTCTGACCAGCGTCACAACTGACTGTAGAGAGCAGTGCCACAGCTCTGACCAGCGTCACAACTGACTGTAGAGAACAGTGTGACACCCTCTGACCAGCGTCCACAACTGACTGTAGCGAGCAGTGCGACATCTCTGACCAGCGTCACAACTGACTGTAGAGAGCAGTGCCACATCTCTGACCAGCGTCACAACTGACTGAATTCGACTCATTTCATTCAGCTGTCAGCTGTTTAAAGGCTGTGCCGGCCCGTGCCAGTCCCCAAGTGCCTGTGGCGATGTAGCTGATATATCGGACTGCTTAGGGTAGATGGCGTGACCTTCAGATCTACACCGGCCTTAGAGGGAAGGAGCCGGCCGGTACTAACCGTAAAATACAGAGGCCGAGCACGTGCCGGACGGGCCAGAACTCCGAAACAGCTGCAGAAAATGTAGATTGGAACTGGAATAGAACAAAGATATAGTCTTGTCCAGCATTTTCAAGAAATAAATCCGAACAACGTATTGCTCGTCGGTGATCTGATGAAAACGTATTGATCAAGGTGATTGGTAGATCAAGTTTATTCTTTTGGTTTTTAAATATTTAAGACTATTTCTGTCCACAATTTAAGAGTCATTTCGGCAATGTATCATCACTTTTAATACCGGATGTAAAAAAGAAAAAGGATGATAAAACCACCCCCGACCTGAACAAGACCGTAAAATTCCCTGGCTAAGAAATGTTCGATAAAGTTTCAGCGATAAGGCAGTTCCTACGGGGTCTCAGGCGAACTATGAATGCCATGATGCCAAAATGTGATGAACTGTATTTGAACTGATATCTGAGGAATACCCTGACTGTTGCCATATTTAATTGGATCAGACAGAAAATCAGGATATTTTGGTGTTTTGATGTAGGTTTGGGTTCTCCTTTTTTGTCATTTTGGTTCTATTTGTCGGGTATGGACCGGATTTGGGTCATGTGTGTGAGCGATTTGGCCTGGATTGCCCCAAGAAACTTCGGCGATGGGTCTGATTGGATCCTTTTTGGTCATGAAGCACTCTAGTCTCAAGTGCTGTCAGGTCACGTCCTGTGATATGTTAGTACTACTGCATGTCAATCAGGGAGCGTGGGGCTCGTGAGGCTCCCAAGTAAGATCAGGGAAAATTACTGTAGCGAGGAATAAAATACAAAGTCATTCTGTGCTCAAAGCTTACTTATCATCACCCACGGATGCTCATACTTAGCTAAACACTGATCCTCATGTGGTAGTAGTAATTTAATTCATTTTAAGTTCCCATTGATACGTGGCGCAATCTGCTAGGTTTCTGAAGGGCGAAACCATAAAAACACGAGCAGGAATTTCTGTTGATACAAATTTCAGCAGATTCTGTCGTAGATTGTTCTGGGTGAAAATGGGCTCGACGCCTCATTTCTCTGCTACCGTCTAGATATGTTTCCAAAAAGAAATGCAATGTAAAAGTAAAAAGTAAAATAAATGTTCGCAAATTCGCCAATTTGCTGGCAAAGGACTGCAGAATAAACAGAAAGCGCTCCAACAAGAACGTTTCACCGAGTAGAGAAAGCACTTCATTTTCATTGAATTCATACTCTACTGATTATATCACTCCGATGCACTAAAATAACATGTTGAAACTTGTAGAAGGCAGCAGGAAACTCAACATTTTATTCTTTGACAAAGTTGTGATGTGTCTGAGACGAAGCCTAAGAATAAAAAGGAGGGCATTGCCAAATGGAAAACCTCGCTGACAAAGGTCTGCATGCTTTTTAGAAAACAATATCGACAAGCTTGCTAACGCCAGGGAGGGAGGAGAATTCCTGCTGGCTCCTTCCCTGGCCAGCAGTATGAGTCGGCCCTGGATGTTTTTGCCTCATTAGCGGTAATCTAAGATCCTCGGCCTCCACCAATCCCACGGAAGCGAGGTGTTTCCGCGGGCTGAATACACGCCTGAGTGTAAGCTATGTGGGAATGGTGGAACGCCATGGCAGACGCGTCCGCCTCCACATTTTTCGCAAAACAGCCTCAGGGTGTGATAACTTTCGAGTGGAATTATTCCTTGTTTCCCATCTACTGTTGCGTGTCCACTGCAGGAGCAAATGATTCTTTTCAAGTTTTCGTAATACACCAGCTTAGTTTTATAATTTACAGCTAGTTTCATAATTATAAGCTTAGTTTTATAATTTATTCTAAGTCCTCTTGACAAGCTTCATATTATAAGGCTCTGCCT
>JAOTON010001988.1:0-258061 GCA_034440635.1 Lepas anatifera | reverse complement strand
CTCACCCAGCACATACCTGTTTGTGATGATGCGGCGGAGCGGCTGAGATTGTGGCGAGTGTGTCGCCCTCTGTTGATGCTGTCGTGGTATTTGTCCAATACTTAAACATAGAGTCATGATTCTGTAGCTAACTGTGACGTTTTTGGCCTGAATGCAGATCCGGATTGGACTGAATTATAGAACTGTAATTTAATCCTTAAAAAAAAGATCCCCTGCTGTGTAAAGAGAAGTCCAATGCCTTCTCGTTCATTCACCCGTTCTTTTATTCTCCCATTCACTCATTGTTCATTCACTCATTTCCCATTCAGCGATTCCTTATTCACTCATCTGCTTTTTCAGATCGTGTTTAGGATTCAATAAACCGTACCCTCCATAGATTTTATTCATTTGATACTCGTCACGACAACACTTAAAAAGTCACTTTAACACAGTGACGGATCCAAGAATTCATTTCGAGGGGGAAGGGGGCTCAAGCCTCACTTTTCAGTACCCCTGGCAGCCCCTCGCCAACCTATCAACTATCGGGGCTTGGCCATTTCGGGGGGTTTGAGCCCCCTATCCCCCCTTGGATCCGCCGCTGCTTCAATAGTGAGGAAGTGTCAGCCATACATGAGCGATATGGTTTCTCTCTGGAGACCAGTAATAGTGCAGGGTTTCCCCCGCCGACAGCTTCCGAGCCAATCACCCTCAGTAGGTTCGAGATGCGGCAGTTCGCCCGCGAGGCCTACGATGAGGGCGTGCGCTACATAGGCGGCTGCTGCTTCGTCCGCTCCTACCACATCAGGTAGGTGAAGCCAACATCACTGTCACATCAGGTAGGTGAAGCCAACATCACTGTCAACTTAGGTAGGTGAAGACGACATCACTGTCACATTAGGCGGGTAAAACCAACGCCTCTGTCACATCAGGTAGGTAAAACCAACGCCTCTGTCACATCAGGTAGGTGAAATCAACATCACTCTCACGTCAGACAGGTAAAACCAGCATCGCGGTCACATCAGGTTGGTGAATTCAACATAACTCTCACGACAGGTAAGAAAAACAATAATCACTGTCATATCAGGTAGGAGAAACCAACATCACGGTCACATCAGGTAGGTAAAACCAACGTCACTGCAAAAGAAACGCGTTGTCGTATTTTGGCCTTTGTTTTTATGGTCTAAAAAAATATATTAGCATGCTGACGATCAACAATATTTGCATCTTTTACATAAGATGCAAATATTCTTCAAATTTATTACGGTATGCAAATATCCTGTATATAAATAAAATTACGGGAGAAGTCAAGAACAGGTCGCCATAGCCAGATGGCTGCAGCAGCCAAGGCGTGATATTTGCAAAGCTTGCAGAGCTAACTTTAGACGCACATATTTTGAAATAATTGAAATCCTCTTCAGCGGGTCGATTCTGGGACCAAATTGAATGCAAGATTAGGATGACGAAAATTTAATACCTCTAAGGCATTCGGTGCCAGTAAAAACGTCCGAATTCGATCGCCTTTAACATGGGATCTTATGGGTAAAAGAAAATGTCATCGCCAGCGTGACGTCACAGTAAAAGGTGCCCCTGAATCCGTAGTTTGGGGCTGAGTAAAAAGGCAGCCCAGCTGGCTTGGACGGGCGACGAAACACAAAAGGAAGCCTTTGGAATTTATAACATGCCCACTACTCAGGTCACATGGCGTCGCCGTCTCTAATCCTGTTGGAAGCGTATATTGAGGATTAAAAAGCCTTTATTCAGTATTCTATCCCGGGATTTGAACCCAAGGGAGCGCCATGGAAGATCCACGCGCCATCGCTGCGCCACTGCACCCCCATCAGGGAGGCGCAGGGGGCGGATTTACACCGCGCCGGTTTACACAGGGCCAAAAATCTTGCAAAATGGTGCCTTGTTTCTAGCAAATTTGGTAAAATCGGGGGGCCTTTGGGGCTACTTACCCCCTCTGGATCAGTCAGAATGCATGTAACCTTTCAACAACTGAAGCATGCGCCGAACATCTCTATCGTGGGAAGCTACTCAGCTCATTATTCTCTAATTCTCCAATCTTTTTCTAAAGAGCCTCCTTCCCCGGCGGATAGCATTGACCAAGGGCGGGTCCAGAGTAGGTGCAGGGGGTCCGGCTATAGCCCCCAAGCGAAGTAAGGGGGGACCAACGCCTGTTATGCCCCCATTCTCTCCCAAACAAAGCAAACTAGTGCTTCTTAATTGATCGATTGGGGAGGACGTGTCCGATTGTAAAAAAAAACTTAAAGCGTTTCTGTCCGCTCGAAAGCACGTCTTCGAGGGTGAAATGTTTCACCGCGCGCGTGCAGTCCTGCCAGCAGTCGCCTCCGCCGCTCAACGTTTTGGAGAAGAACTGAAGTACTTCTGTGACTTCGCTGTTTTGATGACCTGATGAATGTGTCCACAGGGCCATGGCAGAGGAGCTGGTGAACGAGAGAGGAGGGAAGCTTCCGGCAGCCTCACACCAGCTGGGCTGGGGAAGCGATCTCGCTCTCCATCCCCACCCCAAGGTCAAACAAAGGTGAGCGTGCAACTGCCAGCAGAAATCTCAAACGGGGGGAAGCAGGCCAACTGAAAACTCCTATCTCAGCCGACTTCCAAAATAATTTAGAAATACTACCGCGTGGGCGCAAAGGGTGCCCTAATGCCACCGCGTACGTGGGCGCGAGGGTGCCCTCATCTAACCGCGTACGTGAATGCGAGGGTACGCTTTTACCCGTGTTGACTTTCCAGCACATTATTGACCCACCCTGACATAATTTGGCAGGTTTTATTTCATCCCGTCGAGAGCTTCCGATTTTTTTCAGAGACTTTTCTACTTTTATAGGACATTTTAATCAGGCTCCACACCAAAATTTTGGAGGAGGAGGGATCCACCGGCGGCGTCATGCCATGGAACCTAGCCAGCTGGGTATTAAGGGTGGAACGCAATTGCACGTGGCACTCCGCGTGAAAATAAAACAAATCACGGTCATTTTCTGTTCCATCGCCCATAACAACCGTCCCACGTCACGATATATCATGTCAGTCACTGCTAAGGTACGACATACCACTAAGGGTGTATTATTTGAAATATTCCGACCCGGAATTCCGCGAAATGTGACGTCGCAGCGGTTCTTTGAAACTTTGCCCAGGGTTATGCGCGGAATACTCCCATCATTCCGCGTGGAACCCTCGAAATCGAAAAAGCAGTCCCCCTTAAGATGGCAGCGCCCGTGGATGAAGTTCGTTGCAGAAAGCTCGGGAACTTTTTATGTTTATCTGATCGTTAGGTCCACGATATGTTTTTCAGGATAACTGGCACCTAATAATAAAATCTAAATGAAAGTAAATGAGAGATTTGCGCGAGCACAAGTCAAAACAAACAATGAGACTGCCGCACCTCACCATTTCCCGCCCCGTTCAAGAACGTTCCGCTGCAGGAATCCGGGAAAATCATGACATCACAACCTCCGGAATTTTGCGTCGGAATATTTTAAACAACGCAGCCTAAGGCCCTCAATAATATTTACAGCATACAGCTGTTCTGAAAATGGCCTTAACTTCTGAATTCTGAATAGAACGGGAAGTCGAACAAACCGATAATTTATTCAGTATCTGAACGTAAAATTAATGACCCTATATGGGTTGGGGGGGGTTGGGAGGTAGTGGAAGAGTCGGCGTAGCTGGCTTCCACGCAGCCGACCCGGGTTCAAGGCCTGACGGCTTCCTGAACAAGGAGCAAGCTGGCTCCCGAGAAACCCTTCCAACAGGGAAAGAGTTGGCGACGCCATATGGCCATGGCAGTTGGTGCGTCGATAAGCCCCAAAAATTATTAGATGACCCCATATTCCTGGAGATTAGTACCTAACGTTTTACTTAGCACAGGCGTATCCAGGCATACCGATCGGGGAGAGAGGGTGCTGAGGGTTGCTGAGGGGCACCACCTTTAGACATCAGGTGGGAGCCAAATCCTATCGTGGGGACGCCACCACTCGCATCCCTACATTTCAGGGGGAGGGTCATCGACCTGGGGGGAGGCACCGATGGGCTATGGAGGGAAGTGCCCCCCTTGCCCCCTGGATTTGCCAATGTAACTTAGAAATAGCTGGGAGTTGCGTCAGCCAGAGGAACCGAAGGCTTGTCCCGGCGGAACCTGCAGAGGGAGCTGTCACCACCCACCTGCTGAATGAAACCACCTCAAATCGTATCCGGATCTCTTCTGATGAATAACTCCCACTAACAGAAGCTACCACGTTAAGATTTTAACACTCGTCAAACGACCGTACCATTTCCAGCTTTCGACGTCCGTCATGGAACGCGAGTGTTGTCCATGAAGAAAGCGGCCGCACAGCAGAGTCCGCCTGGAGGCATCCCAGCGCACAAGATATGCTATTGCTCTTTTATAAATGTTGTATAAGTTATTCCCAGTTCGGTGTTTGGAATCGGAGCCTCATTAAAGTCATCAAGGGACTTGTCACGAAAGCTCGGACGCCACCACCCGAACGAGCAAATCCCCTCAACGAAGGGCTAATCTAGAAGCCAAAGTTTAACGTCCCACAAAGCATAGGGACGGCTGCCCCGCCTAGGGCACCCTGTCACCTGTCAGTTGCCAGCCGACCAACGTCGGGTAAACTATTGAGCGCCGAAGCGTCTCAGGGGAACCGATCCCAAGCCTGTATATCCACCGTCACTGCATGTTTCTGAGTAGCGAGCTGGAGCCCAACGCTCTACCAACTGAGCGTTATTGTAACATTTTTCCCCTGCTATACAGAGGCGTCAAACAAAAGCTATACATCTCTCCGTTTTTCTCATATTTTGATATTTGTATCACATAAAATAGCTATAGAAGAGCAAAGAACTCTCTAAAACTCCATGGGCTACAACACATAGAAAAGAAAAATTGACATTAACAATTTTCAATGGACGCGACGTTGTTTATTATAAGCCAAATTGGGACATCCTTTTCGGGGCCTCCTGGTATGTTGGGGGATAAGGAATTGAGCGTACTGTTTCTTCTAGGCAGACCTGTCACTCCATTTAAGAAGGCAGCCAGGCGTCGCGCCATTCTGATGCCAAGGACCACAGCATCCTTGCACCAACTGCTGGAGAGGAGAGTTTAACCCTATTTCCGTCAGGCTCCCGGCTACCCCTATTTCCGGCAAGGGGGGCAATATCGGCCCCCCTAAGATCTCGTAATCTAACCGGCCGATTTTGAAAATTCAAAGTGCCATAGATTCCTCTGCTGCTAAACTTTATTTTGAAAAAAAGAAAATTTCAAAATTTTTATTTTTTAGAAGGTCGTGCAAAATATACAATTTTTGTGTATTTTTTAGATTTTCCATAACCCTTGTCTCTGTTGTACGATTTTCACAAAACTAGTTCAGATTTACAAATAATTGACCCAAAATTTTCATATACTCGAGTTACGCAAAAATTCGAAATTCAATGGCAGTTCCAGGACCAGGACTATGAGGGGAAATATATACAACCTAAAAAGTTTTTGTTACGCGGATTAGAAGCCGTCATATACTGCTTGGCATCTTTGACACATAAATAAATGAGAAAAAAGTGAAAAACTCATCAGGGGCGGATGCAGTAAGGTAAAACAGTGGGGTAAAATACATACCAACAATATGCGAATGGTATGCATGAGTATATTAGTCCCTCGACTAGTTGAAATTTAATTTCTGATAATTTTTACCCTCCCATGGCAGCTCTGGGAAAGGGGGTGACATAGGCGGATCAAGGACTCGTCGTGGGGGGTGGGGGTGATTGGAAACACATTTTCAATATACAACGATATTGAGTCGCGGCGGTGATACTGGCTGGGAATATACATTTTGAAAATGTGTAGTGACTGGACACGCCTCTGGTAATCTAGAATTGGGTTATAACTATTTTGAATTTTCATATACCCAATTGTATTCGCCCTGGCACGGCTGTAAGCAGTCTTCTCACTTACTAACGTTTAGTCCTTCTTGATAACATTCCCCCCCATTTTGAACTGCTGTAACCGCCCCTGATGAATACAAATAGTGACAATTGTGAATGCACTATCATCTCACATAAAAAATGATATAATAAAACCATATAACTGGTATCAGGATCAGCAGAGACGGCTTCCTTTTACAAAAAAACCCATCGCATACGATGATACTTGGTTTGTGGATAGAACCTCCCCAAAAACCCAGCCACAGCTCCGTCCCTAGTAAATATATAATCTTGAAAATTTCAGAAAACCTGCCTGTACTAGTTTTAGGAAAAGTCAGGAAGTTTCAAAGTTCTATCGCAAGCCGTTTTGGAGATATTCTCGAAAAACCTGAAGGGGGGGCAATATTAGCCCCCTGCCGGAAATAGGGTTAAAGGGAATGTGGCACCTTGGTCAAATCCTGGAATTTAGTGTAATTAGGGGGTACTTCTAGCCGAAAATCATGGAAGCGTCCATGATTTCTCTGAAAATGTACAATAAGCTCAATATTTTAATTTTTAAAATGGTCCTCTAGGGGAAATAAATAAATATCAGACTGTGGATGATGTCATGATCTGGCAACCATTACCATACTCGAAACGCTTCAAGGGTTTCAATCGGCTGATACTCACCGTGACGTCAGCATATGTCGTCACACCAACAGCCATGAAAACTGTGGACTGCTGCTAAGGGTACATGAGTGGTACATTTCAGGTAGTTTTAGCTTTTTTCTACGGAAATCTCGGGTTCCAAGACAAGTGATATATTGAGTACCGGGTTTTTCGACTTGCTTTACAACTTGGCTATCTCAGTTCAAATCACGTTACGAAGGTGCCACATTCCCCTTAACGGGCCCGTTCAGGACGTGCTGGAAGATAAAGGAAAACATGGCAACATCAATATAGATGAAAGTCTGCTCATGTGTAGCGTGCCAGGTGTCCAACAACTGAAGCGTATCCAACTACTGAAGCGTCCTGCCCTTCGGCAGGCACACCCGGGACTTCTGGATGGACATGGCGTTCACGCCGCAGGAGATGCCCGACCTCACCAAGAGCGCTAGAAGCTACTTCGATGGCTGGAAGGACGAGCTGAAGAACTAGTCGAGCTAACTCCCGACGCTCCTGGAATTTTCGTGCACTTGTGGGGCCTCAATACACAGCCCTTTATGCCAAACATGTCCCAATGTCTCGTGTGACAATTCGTCTGTACCTCCCGTCTAACCACGGCGCCACGCTCTTCACAAACTCCATCCTCCGTGAGTCTTTTGCGGTCCTTCAGGAGGCTGTTAGGATTTTGATCGTTTTTGCTCTACCGTGGATTGAAATTAGTCTAAAATCTGTTGCTTTTTACTATAAACTTTTGTAAAACTGTTGCGGTGATCTGACAAAGCTTTTTGTCTTCAGGTCCAAGAACTATGTTGCTGATTTTTGTGGTAATTGGGAGGTCATCGAAATTTATATGGAGAATTCCGAAGAGTTACGGAAATAGCTCAGTCCTGAGACCATCGAAATGAGGGCAATCTAGAAGGAAGTGTTTTGTGTCCTCTCTTTGATGACCACAATCGCAGGCTGGGCAGTCAGACCTGCCAAGAGCATGTCTGTGGGCATTCAGTGCCGACGATTCAAGCCTAATCTGTGTGTGAAGTATGTTGCCCAGTTTCGTAACAAAGGGAAAATAAGCGTTTGGAGCTTCAGGGACGCGAGTTTTTCAAATATGTTTTTTTTGAAGTGCAAAATGTTGTTTGTTTGTCGCAGTGTTTGCAGAAGTCTATTCCACACTCTTGTAACTGGGGAAACAAAAGGGTTTGAGTAGGAGGAGGAGTAGGAGGATGTGCTGGATGTGGAGGGCACAATGTGCTGGATGCTGGTTATGTAAGATAGTTTCTAAGCGTGTTTCTGAGGACTCTGGTAATATCGAAATGTCTGTGATTCGGTATTAAGTCTTTGATATAAAGGGGCACTCTGTCATCGAACTTGACACGGTGGAAGAGAAGAATGTCATTTGTCTCCCACCTTTTTCCAGTAAAGACCACCCAAGCTCTTACAGCAGTTTTGTTCTCGGAGTCCTTTCCGGCACTCCTGTTATTAATCTGGCAGCTCTGCCCTGGGCCTTTTCGAGTCGACCCTTGTCATACTCGGTCAGATGACCGTCATATGCTGTGTCACAGTAGTCCAGATGTGACAGTACATACGTTTTGTAGATACTTAATAGTGTTTATTTGGGGAGCAAGTCTGCTATCGGATACCGGGGGGCTAAGCGTTAAGTTAAAGTTCAGGAGAACTTCGCCGACATGCGACTTAAACCAGGGGTGTAATTTTCTATCTCTTTGGGGGTGCCTGAGCACCCCCAATCCTAATTTGAGCACCCCCAATCATGTGTTGAGCACCCCCAATACATGTGCCGCCCCTGGCTTATCACCGCTGCTCTGAACAGCGCCATCCCTATCTCATCACTTCTGCCATGATTTGCGCCGCCACTGCCACCAACAGTTAATCACTGCCGCTCCCCCCCGGATGATTACTGCTGCCTTTGGCTCATCACTGATCAGATTGCTGGTCACTGCCGCCCCTGGTCACACTACCGCCCCCGGCTGATCTCTGCCGCCCATGGTTCGTCACAGTCGCCCCCTTGGCTAATCGCTGTCGCCCGTGGTTCATTAAATTCCGCCCCCTGGCTGATTACCGCCGTCATCTGACTTATAACTGCCGCCCCCTGACTGATAACTGCCGGCCCCTGGCTGATAACTGCCGACCCTGCCTGATCACTGCCGCCCCTGACGGATAAGTACCGCCCCTGACTGCTAAATGCCGCCCCTAGCTTATCACGGCCGCCCCCTGGCTGATCGCTTCCGCCCCCTGACTGATAACTGCCGCCCCCTGGTTGATTACTGCCGCCCCCTGGCTGATCGCTGCCGTCAACTGACTGATACTGCCGCTCCCTAGCTGGTAACTGCGACCCCCTGGCTGAACACTGCCGCTCCTGGCTGATCAGTGCCGCCCCCTGACTGATAACTGCCGCCCACTGGCTGATAAATACCACCCCTGGCTGATAACTGCCGCCCTTGCCTAAGCACTGCCGCCCCTGGCTGATAACTGCCGCCACCTAACTGATATTACCGCCCCTGGCTGATCACTGCCGCCCCTGACGGATGACTGCCGCCCCCTGACTGATAGCTGCCGCCCTTGGCTGATCCTAATATATCACTGTCACCCCTGGTTCGTCACTGCCGTCTCCCGGGGCAGTGAGCATCCTGGGGATATCTGGACTGTGAGCGTTGTGGGGGAGCATGCTTCTGTGAATATCACGAGCATCATGTCATATCTGAGGCAGGGGGCACACGTGAGATACTTCTCTAGAATTCTGGGGGTTTTGAAGGTTCCACTTCTGGTTCTAACAGTTTTTTGGCAGCAAAATTTAACATGTAATTCCAACGGGACTGTTTGCAGGGGGTTTGGGGCACGGGCCAGTGGGAAAATGTAAGTGGTGCTTAAGGGTATATTTCTTATTTTTGGTATGTAAAATTGATCAGGCTATCTTCTGGGTGCAGCTTTTAGTCTCTAAAGCGCTTTTATAACAAGGAAAATCCACGATGAACTTCATGCTAATTCCTTCAGAATTCTGTTTCAAACGTTTCAATTACCTAATCAAAACGCTGCATTCTACCTTATGCTAGCAAAATTAAAGTTATCTTGAACAAAACCCTTCAAAATACTGTCATATCCTCAACGTGCTGCCAAATCGGGCAGTCAGCTGGCTGTCATGTCCGGAACCGTATCTATAGGAACCGTGATCTGAGGCGCGTTAGTTTTAATGTCATATATTCATTCTAATAGTAGGGGAAAGTGGGGGGACATGGACACCGTGGGTAAGACGGACACCCCCTGTTTGGGACGAACTGACAGCGCCGCGACCGGGAAAAGCGTGTAATACGCTTCCTTTTAGCGTGCGTCGGTCGCAGAGCAACGTTGGGTCCGGTGAGCTCTCTAGGTTTTATACAATTTTCAAAAAAGTAAAAACTGCAACTCATGTGTTATTTTCACAATCAAATTCGTAAGGTCAGTGCATGGATGTTTCTATAGATACTTTGTTGGTATTACGTTATATGGCTCTTCAAGATGTTACATTTTGTTCACCGTAGGCGCTGACTGTGTAATTACACTGCCGTCCCATTCATGTCCAAGTTTGTTTAGGAAGAGGAAAGTGGGGTAAGACGGACACCACGTGTGGGGCAAGATGGACATTGTGTCCATGTTACCCCGCACAACAGCATATTTAATTTTATATAATATAAGCTTAAATAAATACATTTATCAAGGGTCCAGCGATACACCTGAACGGAGGCGGATTTGGCTGATGATTTGGGGGGGGTGGAGACATAGGGCCCAAAATGCTGGAGAACATACAATTAAATTTGGGGGTCATCCAGGGCCAGGTGTAACCCTCGACCCTGAGCGCCCCTGAAATGGTCACGGTGCCCCCTCCCCCTGGGAGATTGATGGCCCCCTAAAGTGTCGCTTCCAACCCCTCCCTCAGGGGCGTAGGAGGGGCGCTTTTAGCCCTGCGAGAGGATTTGGCGCCCACCTGATAGGTTTTGCATTCCAAAAGTTGCACCCCCTGGCAGGCGCGCACCCAGGATTTGTATTTGGGGGGCGGCTGACGAGAGGGGGCAGCAGGCCAGTCGAGGGGGCGGCATTTCGCCTCAGGGGGTGCACTTGTTTACCCAAAGGGCGGCCAATTTTCGCATCCTTGGGGGGGTTGAAAGCGGTGAATTGTTTGTTCTACAGACCTATAGTTAATTGTTTTAGGGGGCGACGTGTTTGGTGCAGGGGCAGCAAAGTCAATGTAGAGGGGCGGCATGTTGGGTGCAGGGGCGGCAGTCAGCGTAACACTGCCTCTAAAAGTCAGGTGAAGGCTCATCCTTCTCCTCGATGGGCGCCTTCGGCGCCCCACTTTGGAGCCAAAGCGTTTGGGACGGCCGGGCCCGCATCTCCCCCTGGGTGCGCGCCCGCTCCCCTGGCCCCGGATGGCGCCTCCCCCCCGACAGGGTGCCCCGCCCCTAATCGGCGATCCTGGATCAACCTATTCACAGTTCCACGACAGCCCTTGATATTTTGATCCTCTGTCAAAAAAAAAAAAACAGAAACGGCATGACCCCCTTTGACCCTTTGACGGAAAAAGTAAGAAAATGCCCTCTTTTCCGCAGCGGACGACATTCGCCTAGTGGGTAAGTGCAGATGGAAATGTTCAAGGCCTAGTTCGATCACTTTGTTCATCTTGTCCATCTTTCCCCATGCGGTGACCATGTTACCCCACTAGTTGGGGCAAAATGGACTTTTGCAACTTCTTTCTAAATTTTACGCAAATTTTAATATGATAATGACATACACATAGCTGCTTGCACAGTGGCAGATAAATGTCTGAAGTATCTCTACAGCAAAAATAGGAACGAAACAAGCTCATTAAGTCATCGAAAACTCACACCATCCTTACGGTGTCCGTGACCCCCACTTTCCCCTATTTCAGTTTTTACATCACGTCAATTTTCATTTTACCTAGTCGGTGACCTTAGTATGTCTTGTAAAAGTGCTGAAGTCATTTTCTCAGTATTTATATTGTATTTTATGTATTTAATTAATTTCTTTTTATATAATCTTCTGATATAATATTCACAACCTGACCTGTTTTACCACCTGACTTGTGGAAGCTCGTGCGGAAATGTCCTATTTACGTATTTGATTTAGTGCTATGGGCGCCGTAGGACCCTATATATCGGTGCACCCTAAAACACCAATATGATGGTGGACCTTCTCCCGGCTGATCACTGCCGCCCCTGGTTCATCACTCCTGCCCACTGGCTGATCAGTGTCTCCCCTGGTTCATCACTGCCGCCCTGATTAATCACTACTGCCCTGATTTACGCCACCCCTGGCTAATCAATACAGTCCCCGTTTTTTTAATCAACCCATATATTATGAGCCGGCTCTGGTTAGACACTTCCTCCCTCGAATCCTCGCTGCTCTCTCCCCCCCTCCCTGCTGATCACTGCAGTCCCTGGTTTATCGCTGCCGAGGAGACCATGGCCCTCCAAAACCAGCCAAACTTAAGTCCTGCTGTCAGCACAGTTTTGTCAGCAGGAATCTGTAACACCATTCCAGAAAGCAAACAGCAGCCAAATATCGTCTAATCGTCTGTTTGCCTATTGGAGGAATTCTCCAAACCGAGTAAATGGTAGACTGCTGCTCCCGTGCTTTTACTGTTTTAGTGTCAGCCAGGGGTAAAATGTTCTATCTCTTTGGGGTGAGCGAGTACACCCAATCATAATGACTACCCCTAATACGTGCGTCGCCCCCCGGCTCAGCATTGCTGCCGTGATTCATGCCGCCCCCCGGTTCACTACTAGCACCCTGATTTATGCCGTCTTGGTTAATCACTACCGCCTCCTGCCTATCACTGCCACCCTAATTCATGCCAGCCCTGACTTATCACTGCCGTCCTGATTCAAACAGCACCTGGCTCATCACTGCTGACAGTGGCCCACCAGTAATATCCTCGAATTATCACTGTCACCCTGTTCCATGACGCCTCCAACTCATCGCTACCGCCTCGGCTATTGAATACCGCCCCCTGGCTTATCACTTTCGCTCCAATTCGTGCCGCCTGGGCTCACGACTGCCGTTCCCAGCTCAGGGACAGCAGATTCCATTTTCGGACCGGTGTGCAAGATTTTGGGGAGAAGCGCCTTCCTCCCGAAAATCAGTGTATGTACATTTCTCTCTCTACGATGTCGGGGTTGCGCCGGGGACGAAGGGCCATTAGTGTCTCTACTAACCGTGGAGCCAGTCAACCAGACTCGACATTGGAGGTAAGGTCTCAATTCGTCCCCCTCTCCCCTGCCGGTGCCTCGGACCCTCCGAGTACCATTCTTCGTTACCGACGGTGCCTCGGACCATCCAAGCGCCACTCCTCGCTACTGTCGGTGGAGCGCCATTCGTCGTTACCGCCGGTCATAGGCGGATCCAGGATTGTCGATCGGGGGGGGGGGTTGTTTGTTTTAATCAGTCAGCTTTTTTCAAACGGTGATAGGTTTTTGAGTGCTGCGGCGAGGAGTATAATGATAAATTGATAAGGTGTTCACTGGCCTATCCCCTCGAAAGCAAATGTAAAAAGCACTGAAGATTGTATATTCGGGCACAGCCCTTCATCAGAATCATGTAGTTAATATAAAAAATTCTGTCATTGTGTAGCCAGACCTTGATTTGAGCTTCACAAAAACGCCTTTTAAAGTGAATTATTAAAGAAGGATGTCGTAACGACAGCGATCCTGCTACCTCTAACTTAAGAGTAATGCCGACAGTGCAACAAAACCAGACCAGTAATTGTGTAACAGACTTTTCTATTATAGCCAAACACTAGCTTCTCGTTAAAAGCGGAAAATTTGCTGATGTATCTTAATCGCTTATTTGTATATTTATGTTTTATTATTTTGTTTTTTGCTTGACTGCAGGTAAAATGCTAACGATAATAACTTACTTAGCACTGGTACACGTGTTACTAGATCGGTGTAATGACTCAAAAATGTTCTATTTAACTCAGTCCGATGTTATCTTACTATAAATGCCTCGCACGAATTATGTAATGGAGATATATGTACAATAATATAATATAATATAATAATAGTATAAACACACACACATACACACACGTATATATATGCATATAAATATAAATATATATATATGATATAAAATATATAATATATATATATATGTATATATATATATATATATGTATATATATATATATATATATATATATATATATATATATATATATATATATATATATATATATATTTATATATATATTTATATTTGTGTACCTTGGGAGCAGGTTCTCTTGTATGGAACATTCGTTAAATATGACCGCAAAGCGAGCTTTTGTTGTCTTTTTTTGCAAGGTTTCGATGGTTCTTATAAGTTTTCTCTCGCCACGTCTGAGATCTTTTAAAACATCTCCAAATACTTCTTTGTGTAGCAACGTTTTGCTATTCCGGATAGCATCCTCGGGCATTATATACAAATCACATTTTACAACTATACCATGAACACGACACTTTAAATCGTAACACTTCGGGGGCGCGGTAGTGGAGTGGTCAGCGTAGCCGACCCGGGTTCAAGGCCCGGCGGCTTCCCTGAACAAGGAGCAAGCTGGCTCCTGAGAAACCCTTCCAACAGGGAGAGAGTTGGCGACGCCATATGACCCTGGCAGTTGGTGCGTCGATAAGCCCCAATAATTATTAAATCGTAACACTTCGCGTCGGGTCGGTTTCCCGGTAAAACAGAACTGGAGATGTTTTGTCTTAGTTAAACAATTTTAAGTTTAAAACTGCAGGGGAATGCTTGCTTTACAAGGGCACTCCGGGTCAGCTGAATGAATTCAATTCAGGATATTCACGTCAATCACCACAGCCATGAAAATTACAAATTCAAACACATCTTGCTTAGTAACATCACCTAACATTTCTTCAGTTACGTAACCGCAACGGGGCGCTGTCGTATAACGACAGATGGGAAACAAGCTTCATCTGAATGTTGATTTTAGGGTTAATGTCTCGGATGAAAGCAGCTTTCAATGCTTGGAGCTTACGACGGCCGCGTGCCCGGGCCACTATGGACGTATGCTGCACGACCTCATCCCTAGTGAGCGCGAGGTCATGGGACGTCCTCATGTGCTGTAGAAGGGCGCCTTGCTGGAGGTGACATGTCATTCTTCTTGAAAGTGTCGTGGTCGTGTATCCGATGTAGCAGCAGTCTGCTCGGCGCGCACAGTCGCCATGTCTACAATCAAACTTGTATACTACATCGGTCGTTTTTAGATCAGAGGGTTCAAGGGAAAGGTTGTTTCTCATAACAAGGCTTGATGTTTTGCGGTTCTTGTCGTAGATTGTCAGTTTTATTGAGTCCTCCGCTTGTTTTGGGACAATGTTTTTCTTGATGATCGATCTCAGTACCTTTTCGTCCTTTTTATACTCAGTAGAGTTGGCATTTTGGTAAAACAGATGGTGCACGGTTCCGGATGGTGACACTTTCGCTGCTGTTGTCGCGCAGGTTTTGTCCATTTCTTTTGAGATGATGTCCTCGATGTCGTTCAGGTCGTAATCGTTGTTTGTCAAGATGCTTTTGACTCTAGTCAACTCCTGGTGCACCAGCTCCCATGATGAACAATGTGTCAGTGCCCGGTGGACATATGCTCTGATGACGCTCTCTTTGTAGCGTTTAGGACACTCGCTGCGTCCATTCAAGCACTGTCCAGTGTTGGTCGGCTTCCTGAAGACTTTGGTGACAAATCTTCCGCCTGAGCCATCCACATCAACATCTAGGAAAGGAATCATGTCAGTGGCGGATCCAGGGGAAAAAGGCAATTGCCCCAAACGGAAAAGCTCGGGGCAAAACTATGTTTTTGCCCCCAAAGCGATCGACCTCCTTTTTCCCCGACTCATTTTAAGTTTATAGGCAACATTTTGGTGCTTTAACTCTCAACTTCTAACGGAACCAGTTAAGTTCAGTGAAAATATCGGGCCTTGGATAGGAAAAAAGGATCTTGAGCTCATATTTTTCAGCCCGTGACGTTTTTTACTTCTTGTCTCAAACACCCTTACCGGGAAGTCATATTTTAGCGCAATTTTGGTTGCGCGACGTTTTTTGCTTTTCGACTTTGGTTTGCCCCTCCCAAACCGACCGGCTAGATCCGCCACTATCAACACTCTCCTCTGTTGTGAACTTGAGAGTTGAAGACCTCTCCAAATGCTCTTTTAGCATGTTCAGTTGACTGGTGTCGGATACTTCACAGTATATATCATCAATATAGCGCAGGTACGAAGTGGAGGAGCTTCCATGCTGCTAAGAGCACGCTGTTCTATGAAGGACATATAACTCTCGGCAAAAAGGACGCCAAAAGGTGATCCCATTGCCACTCCATCGTGTTGATAATATAAGTTTCCTTCAGGGCACCTAAAAGGTGCACTCTTGGTGCATGCCCCAAGCATTTGCTTGAGTATACTTCTCGGGACACATGGAGGAGGTAGATCTGCGTGGTTAAATGCATAATCTAGGATGATTTCGATAGTGTCATCAATCGGGACGTTAGTAAAGAGGCTCTGAGCATCTTATGAAGCGAGGATGCCTCTCCTTTCACGCACTTTAAGCACTTCAATGAACTCAGACGGAGACTTCAACGTATACGTCGATGGGATGTAAGGCACGAGTAGCTTATTTAACGCTTTTGTAGCGAGTGTCCTAAACGCTACAAAGAGAGCGTCATCAGAGCATATGTCCACCGGGCACTGACACATTGTTCATCATGGGAGCTGGTGCACCAGGAGTTGACTAGAGTCAAAAGCATCTTGACAAACAATGATTACGACCTGAACGACATCGAGGACATCATCTCAAAAGAAATGGACAAAACCTGCGCGACAACAGCAGCGAAAGAGTCACCATCCGGAACCGTGCACCATCTGTTTTACCAAAATGCCAACTCTACTGAGTATAAAAAGGACGAAAAGGTACTGAGATCGATCATCAAGAAAAACATTGTCCCAAAACAAGCGGAGGACTCAATAAAACTGACAATCTACTACAAGAACCGCAAAACATCAAGCCTTGTTATGAGAAACAACCTTTCCCTTGAACCCTCTGATCTAAAAACGACCGATGTAGTATACAAGTTTGATTGTAGACATGGCGACTGTGCGCGCCGAGCAGACTGCTGCTACATCGGATACACGACCACGACACTTTCAAGAAGAATGACATGTCACCTCCAGCAAGGCGCCCTTCTACAGCACATGAGGACGTCCCATGACCTCGCGCTCACTAGGGATGAGGTCGTGCAACATACGTCCATAGTGGCCTGGGCACGCGGCCGTCGTAAGCTCCAAGCATTGGAAGCTGCTTTCATCCGAGACATTAACCCTAAAATCAACATTCAGATGAAGCTTGTTTCCCATCTGTCGTTATACGACAGAGCCCCGTTGCGGTTACGTAACTGAAGAAATGTTAGGTGATGTTACAAAGCGAGATGTGTTTGAATTTGTAATTTTCAGTGCTGTGGTGATTGACGTGAATATCCTGAATTGAATTCATTCAGCTGACCCGGAGTGCCCTTGTAAAGCAAGCATTCCCCTGCAGTTTTAAACTTAAAATTGTTTAACTAACTGGGTGTCCTAGCCAAACGGTCAACGACGGTCGCCAACCGTCGGCGACCGTCGGCGTCAGTTGCAGAGCGGTAATTTTGGAGGTTTGGCCGACAGAGGAAATGTTCAGCTTTGGTAGCAATCTGGTAGCTCAAACTGCGACGAATGTTGTTTACCAGCAACCAAAACTTCCGCTGCCATCAATAACTATTAAAAGAACGATTTAGGAGAAAAATGTGATCATATCCAGTTTCCATAGATTTTTTCAGCATGAATTTTAATTTGAATAATTATTCTAATACATGTATTACATTTAATGACTAAAAACAACAACAAACAACACGGATATCGGCTTCTGACGCAGACCGTCGGCGTCAAAAGTTGGACATTGTTCAACTTTTGCTGCGACACGTTGCAACGCCGTGCGACGCGTTGCGTCAGTGCGTTTTTGTGTCCTGACCGAAAATCCCGGTCGTTGCGGCAGATCGACGGCGTGCAACGCCTTGCGACACGTTGCGTCTTGGTTAGGACACCGGGTAAAAAAATTAAAAGACAAAACATCTCTAGTTCTGTTTTACCGAGAAACCGACCCGACGCGAAGTGTTACGATTTAAAGTGTCGTGTTCATGATATAGTTGTGAAATGTGATTTGTATATAATGCCCGAGGATGCTATCCGGAATAGCAAAACATTGCTACACAAAGAAGTATTTGGAGATGTTTTAAAAGATCTCAGACGTGGCGAGAGAAAACTTATAAGAACCATCGAAACCTTGCAAAAAAAGACAACAAAAGCTCGCTTTGCGGTCATATTTAACGAATGTTGCATATATTCATATGTATATATATATATAAAATATAATATATATATATATTTATATGTATATATACGTGTGTGTATGTGTGTGTGTTTATACTATTATTATATTATATTATATTATTGTACATATATCTCCATTACATAATTCGAGCGAGGAATTTATAGTAATATAACATCGGGCTGAGTTAAATAGAACATTTTGGAGTCATTACACCGATCTAGTAACACGTGTACCAGTGCTAAATAAGTTATTATTGCTAGCCGCTAGCATTTTAGCTGCAGTCAAGTAAAATAATAAAATATATAATAAGAAAAATATACAAATAACCGATTGAGATACTCCAGTGAGGTCTAGTTTTGCTGTATTGTCGGCATTACTATTAGGTTAGAAGTTTCAAGATCATTGTCACGACATCCTCTTTTTAAACAATACATTCTAAGAAGCATTTTTGTAAAGCTCAATTCGAGGTCTGGCTACACTATGACTAATTTTTTATAATCACTATATGATTCTGACGAGAACCTGTGTCTGAACATACAACCACCAGTGCTTTTTATATCCGGATTTCTTTATATTTTCATATACTGTTATATTTTTATTGTCCTATTCAACTACTACAAAATACGGAAAGCACGAAATTCTGTAGATGATTAGACTGCTACAAAAATATCAGTGTCTTGCGTTCTTATTGCACGTTTCTCTCTTTTCCAAGAGATACCAAACTGCTAAGTGTTTGAATGCCTTATGCCGTCTAGATGCTTATGAATCTTTAATAAAGGGTCAAGAAATGTGAATATCCCTTATCTTGCTAACGTGAGCCTGTGTCTAAGAGAGTCATGTGGCGATATACTGCTGCCTCGATCAGGCCGGTATTCACTAGCGAGAAAAATCGTCTAATTTCATTAATCAAGTTATGTGAAGAAAGTAGCGCAGCAGCAGCAGCAGCAGCAGCAGCAGCAGCAGCAGCAGCAGCAGCAGCAGCAGCAGCAGCAGCAGCAGCAGCAGCAGCAGCAGCAGCGCAGCAGCAGCAGCAGCAGCAGGCCAGTTAGGTTAGGTTAGGTTAGGTTAGGTTAGGTTAGGTTAGGTTAGGTTAGGTTAGGTTAGGTTAGGTTAGGTTAGGTTAGGTTAGGTTAGGTTAGGTTAGGTTAGGTTAGGTTAGGTTAGGTTAGGTTAGGTTAGGTTAGGTTGAAGTTAGGTTAGGTTAGGTTAGGTTAGGTTAGGTTAGGTTAAGTTAGGTTAGGTTAGGTTAGGTTAGGTTAGGTTAGGTTAGGTTGGGTTAGGTTAGGTTAGGTTAGGTTAGGTTAGGTTAGGTTAGGTTAGGTTAGGTTAGGTTAGGTTAGGTTGGGAGGTTAGGTTAGGTTAGGTTAGGTTAGGTTAGGTTAGGTTGGGTTGGGTTGGGTTGGGTTGGGTTGGGTTGGGTTGGGTTAGGTTAGGTTAGGTTAGGTTAGGTTAGGTTAGGTTAGGTTAGGTTAGGTTAGGTTAGGTTAGGTTAGGTTAGGTGAGGTGAGGTGAGGTGAGGTGAGGTGAGGTGAGGTGAGGTTAGGTGAGGTTAGGTTAGGTTAGGTTAGGTTACGTTAGGTTAGGTGAGGTTAGGTTAGGTTAGGTTAGGTTAGGTTAGGTTAGGTTAGGTTAGGTTAGGTTAGGTTAGGTTAGGTTAGGTTAGGTTAGCCCGCGCCCCACCGGGGGTCCGGCGCCACCTTCGCCCCACCGGGGGCCATCGATGGCCCCCCTCTAACTGCGAAAATATGGGCGTTAGCGCAAATCTGCAAAGTGCAATAGAATGCTCGCGTGAATTCAGTAAGAAATTACTTCGCATGTTTTAGTGCTCAGGTCAATGGTTTGACCTCCAGAGGTCAAATTAGGTCAAGATCGGCTATTTTCACTCAAATATGCAATGATTAAGCAAACTGGGCATATTTCTTATGTCATTAGAGCTATTGAGGCCTGGTAAAGTACATTTGATAGCAAATTGCCTGTACTTTTTCCGCTATGTGGAACGTAAAGACCTCCCGCCAGTGGTTTGATCGCCAGAGGTCACCTCGTGACCTAATATGACCTGAGGTCACGAAAGGTCATAAAGTGACCTTGCCGTATATCAAATGAAAGCCAGTGACAAGACACCGCTCTAACTCAATTAGGTCAAAAGTTATTGTCAAAATACTGTTTTTGACCTCCGGTGACCTTGGATGACCTTGGAAAAGTCAAAGGGCAAATATGACCCCTGAGATCCGTGAAAGGGTTTTCAAAAACGTTGTTCTGAGCAGTCTGAGTATTTGCAATCATTTTTGTGGCTTTTATATCATGAAATAGCTTTTCCCTATGCTTTTCCAATGGGATAGGTCGCCTCGTGACCTGACCTCAGGTCACGAAATTGAAAAATCCCAGATATACACCTTGTAGACCCTGGAGGGGTCATGAAGTGTAGGAAGTTTCAAATCGATCGACTTTGAAATGTAGCTCTTACAGAGCTCTAAAGTGAAGTGAAATGACCTTGGTTGACCTCGTCTGGTGACCTGACCTTGGGTAACCCGGTGTAAAAAATTTCAGGGATGATGGGAAAATGATGCAGTTAGAGGTAGAGCCCTCAACCGCGGTGCCGCGCCTCGTCGTTTTTCTGCTATCCCGGAAAAACCTTAGGGGGGCCATCGATGGCCCCCCGGTGGGGGCGAGGGTTAGGTTAGGTTAGGTTAGGTTAGGTTAGGTTAGGTTAGGTTAGGTTAGGTTAGGTTAGGTTAGGTTAGGTTAGGTTAGGTTAGAATAGGTTAGGTTAGGTTAGGTTAGGTTAGGTTAGGTTAGGTTAGGTTAGGTTAGGGTAGGTTAGGTTAGGTTAGGTTAGGTTAGTTTAGGTTAGGTTAGGTTAGGTTAGGTTAGGTTAGGTTAGGTTAGGTTAGGTTAGGTTAGGTTAAGTTAGGTTAGGTTAGGTTAGGTTAGGTTAGGTTGGGTTAGGTTGGGTTGGGTTAGGTTGGGTTGGGTTGGGCTGGGTTGGGTTGGGTTGGGTTGGGTTAGGTTAAGTTAGGTTAGTTTAGGTTAGGTAAGGTTAGGTTAGGTTAGGTTAGGCAGCAAAAGCAGCAGCAGCAGCAGCACTTAATAAGGTGTCCTTTTAACCCTCGCCCCACCGGGGGCCATCGATGGCCCCCTAAGGTTTTTCCGGGATAGCAGAAAAACGACGAGGCGCAGCATCGCGGTTGAGGGCTCTACCTCTCACTGCATCATTTTCCCATCATCCCTGAAATTTTTTACCCCGGGTCACCCAAGGTCAGGTCACCAGACGAGGTCAACCAAGGTCACCTCACTTCACCTTTAGAGCTCTGTAAGAGCTACATTTCAAAGTTGATCGATTTGAAACTTCCTACACTTCATGACCCCTCCAGGGTCTACAAGGTGTATATCCGGGATTTTTCGATTTCGTGCCCTGAGGTCAGGTCACGAGGCGACCTCTCCCATTGGAAAAGCATGGGGAAAAGCTATTTCATGATATAAAAGCCACAAAAATGATTTCAAATACTCAGACTGCTCAGAACAACGTTTTTGGACACCCTTTCACGGATCCCAGGGGTCATATTTGCCCTTTGACTTTTCCAAGGTCATCCAAGGTCACCAGAGGTCAAAAACAGTACTTTGACAATAACTTTTGACCTAATTGAGCTACAGCGGTGAAACAAACACCATCGTGTTTGTCTTGTCACTGGCTTTCATTTGATATACGGCAAGGTCACTTTTTGACCTTTCGTGACCTCAGGTCATATTAGGTCACGAGGTGACCTCTGGCGGTCAAACCACTGGCGGGAGGTCCTTACGTTCCACATAGCGGAAAAAGTACTGGCAATTTGCTATCAAATGTACTTTACCAGGCCTCAATAGCTCTAATGACATAAGAGTTATGCCCAGTTTGCTTAATCATTGCATATTTGAGTGAAAATAGCCGATCTTGACCTAATTTGACCTCTGGAGGTCAAACCATTCACCTGAGCACTAAAACATGCGAAGTAATTTCTCACTGAATTCACGCGAGCTTTCTATTGCACTTTGCAGATTTGCGCTAACGCCCATATTTTCGGAGTTAGAGGGGGCCATCGATGGCCCTCCCGGTGGGGCGAAGGTGGCGCCGGACCCCGGTGGGGCGCGGGTTAATAAGGTGTCTTCCGTTCGCATGAAGGAAACTCCTGATCACCTGGCTCTCGTATGAAGAAAGCAAAATGATAGCTGCAACACTTTAATTTGTAGGAAGACGCTAAGGAAAGCACGTATTTACATTGAATCTTGTGACTTGATTTCTAAGCGTTTCCTTCGCAGTTATTAGTTTCAATTACCCACAATCATTATTAACAACCGCCTCATTGTGCCTCAGATCCACCTTCGCCCACTTCCAAATCCCAGGGCGCTGGGTGGGGAACCGCAACTGAACAAGTTGGATGATCCATTCAATTCTGTGTTATTTTTTTCCTTTTTTCCCCACTCACTTTTCAAGTGGTGCTTTTTCAGCCGAGTTCAATAGCCCTGGTCTTTATGAACTCATCAAAGGTATGGAACTAAGAACAATTTTCGTGGAAAATGCATTCCTATACTGTAAATAGGCAAGGGATGTAAAAGTTTTTTTGTTTTCTGCATGACTCTCAAAATATTACTTGAAAATTCCATTCGGCGGCTATATTTCCCAGTATGAATTTTACACTAGGCATCATGTCGCAAAACCAGTTTCTGGCACACTGGTGGGAAGGGGAATGTTTAACACGCGCATTGACGGAGGTCTGAGCCACTTTCGCATTGACAGGGGGGTACCCGCCGCCCTCCTAAGATCTCAAAAACCACGCTTGATAGCGAAAAAGTAAACGTCGTTGGATAGTACATTCAAGTCTGTACAGAACAAATCGACCTTATTTCAGGTCATATTCTAGGTCACTAGAGGTCAAACATGCCACCATAGAGATAACAAGTAAATAAAGGTTTTCAGTCATTACATCTGAGGTGGTAAAGTTAGAGCAAAAAATGAAGGCTATTGGAATCCTCGCAGCAAGCCGAATCGAATGATTTGTAATATCACCTTGCTACGTCATTTAATGGCAAATCTAGAATTTGACCTGACCTGAGGTCAGGTTAAGGTCAAATTAGGTTACATGCATATTATTTGAACTGAAATGATGATACAAACCTAACGCCGTGATAAAACAAGCTATGTCACCATTTATTACTAAGTTATTCTGTTTAAAACATTTTCCCGTGCATTTCCAATGGAGAGGTCATGGCTCGTACCTGACCTTAGGTCATGAGTATCGAAAATACCGGAATATTTTTAAAGAATATGGTGGGGCCATTATGTGATACGATTTTCAATCAGATAAGTCTACATTGTTCTCGGTTCTGACTTATGCTATCCTAAACTTTTTTTAGGTGAGGTCACCTGGCCTGTACTGGAGACTTGAACTGAGATGACCTAACTTTAAAATTTTGAATAAGTTGTAAAAATGATCAGACACAAGGTATACCAAGTATGGCAGTGCTGCGTGCCGCCGTTTTTGTTATATCTCCGAAAACCCATGGGGGCGGGAACCTGCCCCCGTCACTGCGCGTGTTGAATACGCTCTCGAACTCGGCTCCTCGAAGAAGAAGCAAAAAAGAACGAAAAAAGCGCTGAATAGGCCACGAAAAGTTATGAGGATGCTATGTCAGTAACATGTTTTGCTCAGGTTAATACTGAGGTCATGATAAGTCCAGCGAGTGAAAGTTTTGAGAATACTTTTTTAATATGGCGCCTGACTGGGTTACCTTGGAGCCAATATTCGAGCGCCATTCCATTCCTCTCATTACAGCAAACTGACAGATATTACCTTTTCAATAAAAGAAGTCCTTTTAAGCCGTAGGTATCATCAGAAATAGAGTCATTTTTCGACTAACTTGCGTTTTCTACATGCATTTCCAATGGATATGCATGACACGTATTTGACCTTTGATCTGCGGTATACAAAATCCCGGAATATTTTTTCTATCCCCCGTTGGGTCTATATTGTGATAAGTTTCAGATCGATAGATCCTGACTTGCAATTTTTTAATAAATTATGAGTTTAGGTCACGACCTGGCCTGGTGACCTGACCTGAGATGACCCCAAATATCATTTTCAGGAAAGTTGCATATTTGGTCAAAGATAAGTGATGCCAGGTACGGCGGCGCCTCGCACCGCTGTTTTCCAGCAACGTTGGAAAAAACCCGAGAGGTGTTCAAACACCATCTCCCCACTAGGGCGAGAAAAGTACAGTGAAATTACTCACATTGCCCGTAACTTAACCCAGCGAATGATTAGGAAATGATTTCATGGCCCTTGTCTGTATTTTTATTTTGGACTCCCCATGTCATAATATGAAATATGATAAGCACATAAAAATACTTGGTTGGTGGTAGGGGGTCAACCAATTTTTCCCAATCCAGTATAGTTGGCAAGGAATTCTGACCAGAGAATTCTCAATGATATGCAAACATTCCTAATTATCTCCTCAGATTCGCATAATCAGCAGCATAGGAGCTCGAAAGCAATCGGCATGCCGCGTTAAGCAGGCAATTAAAGATCCTTGACTTCTTTAGAATTTAACCCGCGCCCCACCGGGGGTCCGGCGCCACCTTCGCCCCACCGGGGGCCATCGATGCCCCCCTCTAACTCCGAAAATATGGGCGTTAGCGCAAATCTGCAATGTGCAATAGAAAGCTCGCGTGAATTCAGTAAGAAATTACTTTGCATGTTTTAGTGCTCAGGTCAATGGTTTGACCTCCAGAGGTCAAATTAGGTCAAGATCGGCTATTTTCACTCAAATATGCAATGATTAAGCAAACTGGGCATAACTCTTATGTCATTAGAGCTATTGAGGCCTGGTAAAGTACATTTGATAGCAAATTGCCAGCGCTTTTTTCGCTATGTGGAATGTAAAGACCTCCCGCCAGTGGTTTGACCGCCAGAGATCACCTCGTGACCTAATATGACCTGAGGTCACTAAAGGTCAAAAAGTGACCTTGCCGTATATTAAATGAAAGCCAGTGACAAGACAAACACGATGGTGTTTGTTTCACCGCTCTAGCTCAATTAGGTCAAAAGTTATTATCAAAATACTGTTTTTGACCTCTGGTGACCTTGGATGACCTTGGAAAAGTCAAAGGGCAAATATGACCCCTGGGATCCGTGAAAGGGTGTCCAAAAACCTTGTTCTGAGCAGTCTGAGTATTTGCAGTCATTTTTGTGGCTTTTATATCATGAAATAGCTTTTCCCCATGCTTTTCCAATGGGAGAGGTCGCCTCGTGACCTGACCTCAGGGCACGAAATCGAAAAAATCCCGGATATACACCTTGTAGACCCTGGAGGGGTCATGAAGTGTAGGAAGTTTCAAATCGATCAACTTTGAAATGTAGCTCTTACAGAGCTCTAAAGGTGAAGTGAGGTGACCTTGGTTGACCTCGTCTGGTGACCTGACCTTGAGTGACCCGGGGTAAAAAATTTCAGGGATGATGGGAAAATGATGCAGTGAGAGGTAGAGCCCTCAACCGCGGTGCTGCGCCTCGTCGTTTTTCTGCTATCCCGGAAAAACCTTAGGGGGCCATCGATGGCCCCTCCCGGTGGGGCGAGGGTTAATTCTACAACAGACGAAGTCAAACGCTTTACTTGAATATCAAACGTCATTAAATTATCGGTTTCTGAGCACCAACTACTTGAGGAAGGTTCAAAGTGTACCGTTCAGAAATGCCACTGTTCTGTTTGCTCAGTCAGCAAAATCGACGAACTGCTTACTTAGAAATTAGAGGAATAATCAGCTTCCATTCATGATACTGGACAAAAATATATTAAAGGCTCAAAGCAGACGCATATTCAGACATTGGAACCTGAGTGCCCGTCAGTACAGAAGAAGAAAGGTAGGATTTGGCAATGTTTGAAACCAGGCTGATTTTCCAATCTCACCTTTCCACGTTTTCAGTGACGTTTGTCTGGTACCTACGGATTATGATTTATCACTTTTGACATTTTCCAGAGTTTTGGGCGTAAGGTGGTTATTCATAGCATTCTGAACCATGATGCCTACAACCTGAGTACTTGCCTATAATAAGATGCCTAGAAGATGATGCCTAGAATCGAGTACCTGCCTGAGTAGATGCCTAGAATGAAATACCTGCTTACACACCAGTCTTGACCAGAGACCATGCCAATGCCATCATTTGCTTCACATTTACAGCTGTTCTTTGACCTTTAAAGGGAATGTGGCACCTTGGTCGAATCCTGGAATTTAGTGAAATTAGGCGTACTTTAAGCCAAAAATAATGAAACCACTCATGATTTCTGTAAGAAATGTACAATAAGCTCAATATTTTGATTTAAAAATACTCCTCTAGAAAAATAAATAAATATCAGCCTGTGGATGATGTCACAATCTGGCAGCCACTACCATGCTTGAAACGCTTCAAGGGCTTCGATTGGCTGATGCTCATCGTGACGTCAGCATAGGTCGTCACACCAACAGCTCACAACAATGGCCGCCCGGGCGACGGGCTGTTGGGGGGCTGGTGTCAGGTATGTTTTAGCTTTTTTCTACGGAAATATCGAGTCCCAAGACAAATGAAATATGGAGTACCGGGTGATCTGACTTGCTTTACAACTTGGCTATCTCAGTTAAAATCACGTTGTGAAGGTGCCACATTCCCTTTAAATGTCTTTCTGGTCTGTCATTGTCAGTTTAAAGGTTTTTGCCAGTTTTTGCCACTTTTCCTGGTAAATACCGATATTTACCAGTTTATGCCACTGACTGGAATAAACCTAGTTTTTACCGGTATTTTGCCAACCCTGCACAGTAGGTATAGTCATTGATGTGGCTGCTTACTACAGATTCTGAACACTGCCACCACAGGCTGTGGCCAGAGACTGCTATGCTTATCCCACCTGCCTATGTTGATGTCTGCTACTGGTGGAAAGTAGTTTTACCAGGGGCCTGTTCCAGCGCCTCCTTAAACCTGATCTAACATCAAAGCTTCTCCAACCTCCTCTCGCCCGGTACAGCGCCTCCTTAAACTTCCTCAAAGCTCGTCTAAACTCATCTCAAATCTAATCCAACCTCCTCTCAAGCGAAAGGTGATTTTTCAGAGCAGGTTAGAGGAGGCTCAATTGTGGCGCATGAATTTCAATTGAGAAACTAAAATAAGTTGTTTTACAGAGAGAAACAACGTTTGTGGGCAGCTAAAGGTTTTGATTCCGTTGTTTTTCTGCATGCCACTCTGACTGAACTACATTAGATGAGCACCAGAGGCCTTAATCAAATTTGATTAGTTTCTTTGCTCTGCCACGCCCGCCATATTGGCGCTGATCAGGCGTAATCAGCTGATATCTCATCCCAAATCGTTTCAGCGGACACCGGTTTTTGCGCCTGCTCCGACTTACTCTAAGCTACTCTCATCTTTTTTGTAAAGAGGCGCTGGAACTAACCCCAGGGTTGGAATATTTGCTCGAAAAAGGAGTGTCTGCCACCAACTGGTTTTAATTGGCAAAAAGTGAAAAAGAACTGAAAGACTGAATTTCTCATTTTTGGCACAGCTTTTGGCATATCCAATAGATTTTGCAGACAACATGCCTAGTGTGCAAAGTATGGCACTTTCGACGAGACCATGTCAGTGTGAGTGCCCTTCGAGACAGGAGCATGTTCTCAGCCAGTGGCAGATATAAGGGAGCTACGATGGCTCAAGCCCCTCCCCCGAAATTTACGAGTGCCTATAGTTAATACATAAGCGGAGGCTGATCTGAGGCAAAGGCCCTAGCCCCCTCCGAAATGAAGTCCTGGATCCGCCGCTGCTTTCAATCCTTTATTTTATAACCGGGTGATGTCATAAGCATGCTTCGGCACTGTAATTAAGGGGTTTCACGCAGGTGCAGTTTTTTCGCAGCCCAATGAATAGTACTAGCATCTTCGGTATACATTCGGTTTCAAGACCGAATAGACAAAAATTCACTCAAAGACGGATCAGAGAGACAAGACTTACGTTCACCCGGGTTTGGCGTTGGCAGAAACAGGTCAGGCAAGATGCAAAGTATCAAAAGTTGAGAAACACATATACTGGAACATGGTTCCCAGACATTTGCAAAATGAATCTTACCCCACTATTTTCCTTTCTTTCTTTCATCTCTGATGACTTTTTGCATTGTACCATATATCCCAGGAAGGGGCGAAATTTCCGCCCCTCCCCGTGACAGGAAAACGGACTTCCAGAAGTCTGACAGAGCAGGGGTCATACCCTTTGCCTAAATTGGGAGCGGCAGAAAATAGAGAATGCCAATCTCGCAAGGAATAGGCGGATCCAGGGGGAAGAGCACATGCCCCCATCCAATTGATCTTCGACGCCCCTTTGAAATTTCGGATCTCTCCCTAAAAGGTCGTTCCCGGGATGCGAGTATCAGCGCCCTGCGGTAGGATTTGGCACCAACTTGATAGGTTTTGCTGACCAAAATTTACGCCCGCTGATCCCGATGCCCCCATCACCCCAATTGGAAACCCTAGATCCTACTATAAGAAGATGGATGGTATCACTAGTCACAACCCTTCCCTCAAATGCATCGCTCGGCATCCCCAATCCATTGTTTACCCCCTCCCCTCCCGTCCCCTTCCTCATATACACATAGACATACAATGAGCCTTCCAGGTCAGATGAAGGCCACAAATCTCCTCCCCCAGTATGCACACGCCTCATAAATCTCTCAACAAAGTGAAGAAGTGAGATTGACTCACGAACCACAAGCCCTCATATGAACTTCTCACCCAGCGTCCCTAATACACTATGAACTCTCTTTTTTCTATAATGTGATTCATTATTTATTTATTCTTCATCCTATAATCCACGCATATTCACAAATGATCGAAGACAACAGCATGTGAATTTCTAATTGCGAAATTTGACACATTGACTATTATGACCTGCTTGCAGTGTTGACATATTTTATAATTTCCAAATAGGTGTACTTAATAAATATGAATCAATTGAGTTTATCTCTATATTCAAATCATGTGTTTTTGTATGTAAAGCCTTTTCATCGCCACCTTGCTTTAATAATTTTTGGGGTTTAACGACACACCAAATGTCAGGGTCATACGGCATCGCCCACTCTCACCCTGTTGGAAGGGATTTTGGGGATCAGATCAACTTATTTAGAGGCTCCGCCAGGACTGAACCCGGGATCAGTGGCTTAGAAGACAAGGGTGCTGTACACTAAGGCACCTCATCCCCGCCACCTTGCTTTGCTCCACCTGAGCATATGTCTGACTTGGTATTATTTGTGACTTATTAGGACTTTATCTACAACCACCAACTCAACAAAACAAGGAAGGAAACGCCCTTATGCATGGGTGGCTATGGACATTCCCGAGAATGTTCCCAATGTTCAGTGACCTGCAGCTCCCTAGGCTTTGACCTGACCCGAAAATCATTGGCATTTTAATGAAAGAGCGACTCAAGAGCTTTCGAACAGTGTTAGAAAATTTTTCTGGCTATCATAGTTTCTGAGATATATGAGTTTTTCTTAGTACACCTCATATTAGCGATTTTGACCTAGTTTCACCTCTGGTGACCTTGATATTGACCTGACGAGAAAAATGATTAAGTATTTTTGATATAATTTTTGAAGAGCTTTCGATTGCTGTTTTGCGCCTTTTCTAGCTCTCTTAGTTTTTTAGATCGTGGGGGTCTTCTTTAGCCCCCCACTAGGGCGAAGGTGGCTCGTACCTGGGCAAGGGATAATCCGCGTTCAATAAGGGCTCACTCGTCACGACAAAACCAGTGGGCATAACAAATGAATTTTCGACTCCAATATGTCTTATCTTGCACATAGTGACAGATATCACAGACTTGCATGAGTTGGCTGATTTGTCCTTAAATCTATCCCAAAAGTCGTATGCTGGCTATTTTCATGAAATTTCGGTGACATTCCTTTTTCTGGTTTTAGTTCAGTTTTCCTTCTCCGGCAATGCTCGATTTGCATTTTTCTTGGACCAAAGGTACCCAAAAGTTGATATTAACTAAGATATAGCAGGTTTTTAGGTTACGTTAAAAGTGCCCTTTCTCTCCCGGGGTGCCCCTCAAAGGTGGTGTGCCCAATCCCACCCCCCCATACCAAAGCTCTGGCTGCGCCCCTGATCGTGGAAAGACTTAAAGCTCAGATTGGATTATTTTAAGACGTGCATGTAGGTTTGGGATGTCACCTAAAAAGCAAACACGTTTGCAAAAAGCTGTAGAATACCTGCCCAACATTAAAATTGAATGTTCACTGTGCTTTAAAAGGTGCAAAACAACGATGAATAACAGATTTGGTGCAATGAAGGGGTGCCGCCCCCCAACGCCGCCGCCCCTATGGAGTGCCGCCCCCCACCGGCTGAGCACCCCCAAAGATTTTGGGAAAATTACACCCATGACTTAAACCTCAGATCGGTTGAAAGTGTCAGTCCTCGGTGTTTATGTCAGTGTTTTCGGGGCAATTAAATGCTTTGGAAATTGAGGAAAGGTGTGCTTACATTGCTTTTATGAGAAAACGTTTGTTGTGCTGTTTTAGAGGCATTGAAAGTGATGGCCCACTTACGGCCATATGCCAAAATTAAGACTAAGTGAATTGTATAGTTTATCGACCAGGTAGGTGAGTGGAATCTGTGTATTATGTCCTGGGTGATAGCCACTTTGCTTTGGTATGAGAAGAGAATGCAGCATTATGTGTTGGTAAATGCGTGAGAATACAAGTTTTTCGAATATTTTCGACACGCGAGGAAGAAGGCTAATTGGTATATAATTCTTAACCTCTGAGGGATAACCTTTACCTTTGAATATCGGTTTGACGGTTGCAAGCTTCCATTGCTTTGGAAATTTTCCGAAGTTGATGGACTTGTTAAATTTTTTTGCTTATGACTCTGCTATGAATGCCCCCGCCATTTTTAAGATTTTACTGGAAGATTGTGTGGCCCACATGCCTTGGAACTGTCAAGTTTATGTATAATGCGCAAGACCTCCTATCAACCAATTTCATCAACTTCAAGGATGTGAGGGGCTGTCACAGAATCAGATTCGTATTCTGTAGCTTCAGAACAAAATTAGCTTTTGTTGATCAAAACATTTTACCGTTAGAAAGGCAAACAAAATGTTAGGAATATTAAGGGGGGGGGGCTTCTTTTTTTTTTTTTTTTTTTAGGATAAAGGGGGGGGGGGGGGGGGGTTTTTTTTTTTTTTTTTTTTTTTTTTTTTTTTTTTTTTTTTTTTTTTTTTTTTTTTTTTTTTTTTTTTTTTTTTTTGTGTTCAGAAGAGGGGAAAGGAACAAAAATTTTATTTTATTTTTTTGTTATTTTTGGTGGTTTTTTTTTTTTTTTTTTTTTTTTTTTTTTTTTTTTTTAACTGCTTTTTTTTTTTTTTTTTTTTTTTTTTTTTTTTTTTTTTTTTTTTTTTTTTTTTTTTGGGGTTTGTTTTTTTTTTTTTAAATTTTTGGTTTTTTTGTTTTTTTGGTTTTTGGTTTTTTTTTTTTTTTTTTTTTTTTTTTTTTTTTTTTTTTTTTTTGGTTTTTTTTTTTTTTTTTTTTTTTTTTTTTTTTTTTTTTTTTTTTTTTATTTTTTTTTGGTTTGTTTTTTTTTTTTTTTTTTTTTTTTTTTTTTTTTTTTTTTTTTTTTTTTTTTTTTTTTTTTGTGGGGTTTTTTTTTTTTTTTTTTTTTTTTTTTTTTTTTTTTTTTTTTGTTTTTTGTTTTGTATTTTTTTTTTTTTTTTTTTTTTTTTTTTTTTTTTTTTTTTTTTTTTTTTTTTTTTTTTTTTTTTAATAAAAAAAAAGTGGTTTTTTTTTTTTTTTTTTGGGGGGGGGGGGGGGGGGGGGGTCCGTTTTTTTTTTTTTTTTTTTTTGTTTTGTTTGTTTTTTTGTTGGGGGGGGGGGGCCCCCCCCCCCCCAAAGGGGGGGGGGGGTTAGACCCCCGTCAATGCGCGTGTTAATCAGATCTTTGCAGGCAAGTCGAGTCCCCGGTCGACTCAAGTGCGATCCAATACTTGCAGCTTATTTTTGATACATTCGGTCGCTTTTAGAATATGGATGCGTCATTTGGGGTGGTGCCTCAAAAACTCAACTAGAAAGATTACACAAAATTCAGCATAAGTTTCTCATCTGGTTAGCCTCACACGCACACTCCTCCCGGCCTTCAGAATATCTGTCCTATTCGGAACTTCTTGTCCACTTCAAGGTATCGAGCCTGGCGAGTAGACGGGTCCAATACGATATTCTATTCGTCCATAAAATTTTAACGGGAAATCTTGACTGCGCCTATCTACTCGGATGTTTCCCCTTACATATCCCAACCAGGAATACGAGAGCATCGGCAAATAGTTTGTTGCACATTCCATTTGCAAGGGTAGAGACAGTAAAACGCGGGTTGTTTTGCCGAGCCACGACAAGCACAAACATATTTTTTTCACTCCCAGCCTCAATCTGACCTCTTCCACGATTCTCACTCTGCTTTTAAATCCCAAGTAAAAAAGTATGCTAACACGCGCCCCCGCTGGGGAGCGAAATTCGCCCCTATTGGTTTTCCGCAGATAGCTCAAAAACGTAATGACGCAGAACAACAAAACTTACAGTACCTTATCCCTGATCAATTTAAGACATCTGACCAAATTTTTAGTTACGGTCATGTCAGGTCAAGGAGCTATTCAAGGTCAAGAGACCCAACCTCAAAACCGAAGATCACTAGTTTGAAGCGGCGCCCAGGGAACATCAGCGAACCGATCAGTTTGAAACTTCCACAATATGATGAGGTCATTAGGGTCTACAAATCTGCTCTCTCGGAATTTCGATATTGTTGACCTAAGGTGGGGTCAATTTTTTGGTTACCCCATTATAAGTCTATGGTGAAAAAATGGAATGGGGTCGTTGTCAGTAAATACTGGATAGATAAAGCTGAAAATCCTCAAACTGTCTATTCTTACCACGATCTTGACCATAAAGTTAAGTTTTGAGCATCTGACCTCCTCAAAGGTCATATCAGGTCACGTGAGCATAGAGTGATTGTTTTGCCAATAACTTCTCACTGAATTGAGATAAAGATCCAATTTTGATTGCATTGTGCTTATATTGTAACGGGGAGTCTATTGATATGCAACATGACCATACCAGGCTACTTTATGACCCTGACCTATCTCGAGGTCAGGTCGTTTTCACTATTTTACCTAGCAAGGTCATATTATCCATTATTCAATTTGCCGCGATGAGAGGAATCCAATGATGCATAAAGATTGTCTCTAGCTCCTCTGAGGGCAGATCTAGAGAGAGAAACGTACACTGCTCTGTTGTAAGCCTATGGAACCTTCTTTAACCTATGCTGACCTCAATATTGACCTGACATAAAAATTATTGTCATAAAAGCTCTTCGTCTTGTCAAGAGCTTTCGAACGCCGCCCGTAATTTTCCTTTAGCTTTTGTGGCGAACGAGATACGGAGGGGGGGCAAAACGCCCCCCAGCGGGGCGAGTCATGTCAGGGACCCCAGCGGGCGCATGTTAACACGCGCATTGACGGGGGTCTGAGCCACCTTCGCATTGACGAGGGGCGGGTACCCGCCCCCTAAGATCTCGAGAACCACGGTAGGTAGCGAAAAACGGTAAACGGCGTTGGGCTCCCCGTCCACTTCTCCATTGAAAACATTTGAACCATTTTTTTGTCAGGTTACATTTAAGGTCACGAGAGGTCAAAAATGCCGTCAAAGGGATAACATGTAAATTCAGTTTTTCGGCCATTACATCTGAACAAGTAAAGATAGAGCAAAACGACTTAAACTATATGAATCCTCTCAGCAAGCCAAATCGAATGATATATAATTTGACCTTGCTAGGTCAAATCAAGGATTTGACCTGACCTGAGGTCAGGTCAGGGTCAAATTATATAAAATGCATATCATTAGAACTGCAAAGCCCAGGCGAGGCTAATGTAGCTAAAATAAATGCTCTATCACCATCCGTTACTGAGTTGTTCCGTAAAAAACATTTTCCCATGCATTTCCAATGGAGAGGTCATGCCTCGTACCTGACTTTAGGTCATCGATATAAAAAATACCGGAACATATTTTAGAGAACTCAGTGGGGCCATTATGTGATATGAGTTTAAATCGGATAAGTTCACCCTGCTCCGACTTATGCTATCTTAAACTTTTTTGAGGTCGGGTCACTTGACCTGTACTGGTGACCTGACCTAAGATGACCTAACCTTAAAATTTTCACAGAAGTTGTAAAAATGATGAGGGAAATGGTATACCAAGTACGGCGGCAATACGCGCCGCCGTTTTTCTGCTATTTTCGAAAAACCTGAGGGGGGGCGGGTACCCGCCCCCGTCAATGCGCGTGTTAAACAACTGACGAGCTTGAAATTTGTCGTGAAATCTATGTATGTATGTACTTGTATGTTCGACAATGTATCGAAACGAGATGAGTTGTAACTGGGTGACGCACAAGAACCTGTTGCTCATCAACTGCAATAAATAAATAAATAAATAAATATTTATGGCTGCCAGTGATATTGATACCCGTTTGCGTACAGAAGTAAGAGGTACAAGTAAGAGCGTTTACTTTTAGGCGATCGTCGTTCATGATGTTACCATCAATAATGAGGGAGGAATCACGTCATCGCCTTGAAATCCTGTGATACTTTTAACGATAAAATGATATTTGAAGGGATCTTTCTTACACTTAAGTAGCTGATTAACCTTGCGCGTAATATTGTTGTTCTTTAATTTTCTGTTTATACTTGTGACCAGATTACAACGCCAACGGTCCCAGGATTGCACTCTTTGGCTGCGTTTAGCAGCTCAAAAGAGTCTATCTCTCCTGCGAATTTCTCGGCGCAATTTCTACGCGAACCATGGTTTGTTTTGCCTAACTATCATGCGTTTGCAAGATATTTTATTGCAAGCCACATCAATGATTGTTTTGGTCAGTGCAGTGACTGCTTCATCGATATTTTTATCGATTATGACATTCCAGTCTATTTGAGAAAAGTTTTGTACCAGGGCTTCAATGTTTGTCCTTTTGTAATCCCAATCAGTTGCGCATACGTTCCTAGCTGGCGGCAGGACTGCTGGGGAAATAGACATGGAAATATAGGATATATAAGTGGTCAATGTTGAAGAAAGGTGCCAGAATGCCAGCCCTTTGGACAACATCACTAGTCGCAATATGGATAAGCTGAGACAATGAGAGCGTTTCTGTCGTGTCTTTCAACCTACGTTCAAAGGGGGATTCATCCCGCCGCCGTCGATTACTCCTTTGGTATTACCACTTTTAAAAACTCACATATTAAGCTTTAACAGAGTCTGGAGTGGTCAAGAGCTGCGACTAAGCCGTGGGGCAGTGAGGTACAGACGATATCAATTAGTCAAATTGAACAGAATATCAATTAGCTATCACGCATTGATTATCACTTTTCTTGAGATTCACTGGAGTGGTACCCGATGATGCTGAAGCGCACGAGGCCTGTAGGAAAATTCGAGTGCAGCTTTTGCGAATCATCGAAGTTCAAAAGGTGACCAAAATAATGATAATTTGAAAAACAACAAAATTTCAACTTTTCATAACTCACAGCATAATACATGTAACACGATGTAAGTATCAGTACTAGACAAGAACATCGACTAGGCTTTCCAGCGAGACACGAATCAAACAGCGAATCCTTCAGATAGAGGAGAAAACATTTGTAGAGCTAGAGTCGTTGAAACACGTCCTAAGCGTTCAAGAAGTGAATCCCGAACATGCCGGCCGACCCTGCAGGCGATGCCCAGGATGGAGGGGAAGCAGCTGGCTCCGTTGGCACGCCGGCAGGGACAGCTTCAGAACGGGATCAACGTGCTGAGGACCACATGGAGCCAGCAGAGGGCGCTGATCCAGCCGGTCCTTCCCAGGTCCAAATAGTCACCTCATCTGACCCGGTGGAAACACCGGCTGATCACCAGGGTCTGGAGCCAGCGATTGACAGAGAAGGTCCCGACTCGGAAATGCCTGAACAGCCAGCCACCGAGCCCACAGACACTGGCCAGGATATTTATGTAGAGCCGACTATCGACATGACAGCTTCGGAAGAGGTTGATTTCGGATTGGAACGGCCAACCCCGGAAGATCTTGGCGAGCGTGTTTCCGTTGAGTCAGCACAGAATATGAAGCCAGCGGCGATTCCAACGGCTTCGGAGGCGGCGGAAGGCCCTGGAGATGGCGTGCAGGTGTCGGAGGCGGGCGACGGCGACTCTGCAGTCGCAGCGGCGCCCCCGGAGCCGGTACAGACAGCTGCTGTACCAGCCACGGACAGTCCCGTCCAGACAAAGACGGAAAACAGTACAGAACATCCTGCCAAGGTCCCTGAGAAGTTGACTTCAGTTATACTGCCTCCGACGAAGCGTAGCTCTGGTGTCGTGGAAACAGGCAGTACGCCCAACACCATAGCTAGTGGGTCAGAGCCGAGTGTGCGTCGGACTATGTCTGGAGCCAGCAGCGAATCGGTAGTCGAGGCGTTTTCGGGAAAAGTAGCGCTAGTTCGCGTGCCGACGGATTTAGTTGAAGCGACGGAATCGGAAGCACGGCATCTGATGGGCCTTCCAGCGATCCCTCCTGAACCTACACAGCTCCAACAAATATGGCAAGAGCCCGTCCAGTTCTATGATATCCGCAGCATTCTCAGTCAAATCTGGGCAAAAGATGAAACGGTATTTCATAGTCTTCTAAGTGAGATCTGGGAGTCGCCGGCTGTTCGCTCGATTTTATCGGATATTTGGGACGAAGCCGTACAGATTGTGGAGCCAAAAAGTGTGCTCAGTGAAATTTGGACCGAGCCTCCGAAGCATATAGACATTCGCAGCGTTCTCAGTCAGATATGGAATGATGACAACAAAGAGCGTGTTCTGAGCATTCTCAGTGAGATATGGAGTACACCAGCCATGCAATCAATATTGTCGGAAATATGGGGTTCGGGTCCAGTCTCCTCCGTTCTCAGTGACATTTGGTTGACGCCTGTCGAAAAAGTGGATATCCGAAGCATCCTCAGCCAGATCTGGTCCCACGACAACGACCAGCCGGCGCCGAAAAGCATTCTCTCCGAGATCTGGGAAACACCCGCTGTCCGAGCCGTTCTCTCCGAGATTTGGGGCTCGCCGGATCTCGGCTCAGTACTGTGGCAGATTTGGAAAGAGCCAGTCCACAAAGTAGACATTCGAAGCATTCTCAGCCAGATCTGGTCCTCGGACAACGACGTTCACATTCGCAGCATTTTGTCGGAGATCTGGGCTACTCCGGCGGCGCGGTCGGTTCTCTCGGAGATCTGGAGCCCGCAGGAGGAGTTCAAACCCATCAAGGACACGCATGCCGACTACCGCGTCACGGAGTCGGAGATGCTGCTGGAGGAGCTGATAGATGAGCTGCAGCACTCGGACGGCGACGCCGGCGAGCTGGTGCAGGAGCAGGACCAGCTGGCGCTGTTGCTGGAGACGGAGGAGAAGGAGGCTCGGGAACAGCGCCGGCACCACCGCGTGCACCGGTACGCGGCTGCTACCGAGGACGAGGAGATGCCGGCCTCCAGACCGCTGACCACACGCTGGGCCTTCGGGAGCTCCTGCAAGGCGCCATCGGCCAGCCTCATCAACTCCAACAGCAGTCGCATCGCCTACGCCGCCGCCCAGTCTGTCGTCATCTACGACTACTGCAAAAATACACAGCATATTCTTCAGGGACACCGCAACTGCGTATGCGGCTTGGCCGCGTCCCCCACCGGCCGCTGGCTGGTCACCGGAGACATTGGCGACGACAACGCACTCATCGTGTGGGATTCTTCGGCAAGTGCTCCACTGCAGATGCACTTTCCGGCGCTGCTGTTCTCCGGACCGCTGTGGCTGTCCTTCTCGTGCGACAGTCGGTACGTGGTGGCGCTGTGGGGCTCAGTGTCTGCCGCCGGTGATGGCGGTGCTCAGCAGCAGCTCATCATGTGGGACTGGACGCTGGACCAGGCGGAGCCCCAGGTTGTGTACGAGTACGGCACAAGTCACGGCTTCCACGAACACCTGGCCGTCAGCAGTGTGGACCCGCTGGTTCTGGCCACCACAGCCTCCTGCCGCGTCATCTTTTTCCGCATGGTTGATGGCAAAATGCTGCATCATTGCCCTGAGCTTCGCAATAAGTACTCACCCGACTTCAAGTGCAACCCAGGAAACTTCTCCCAGACGGCCTTCTCGACCACAGATCCTTACGCTGCTATTTCTGGCACCTCGAAAGGCTATGTGATCGTGTGGAGCGACCGGCGGCCGTCAGCTGCCTTAGACCCCGTCAGCCAGCCGCCCACCGTCAACAAGGAGGCCCGCAAGGTGCTAAAGATCACCGACTCGCCCATCACCTGCGTCCAGTTCGTCGACGGAGTGATCTGCGCCGGCACAGCGGCTGGCGAGCTCCGCTTCCTGGACGACCAGCTGCGCCTTCTCAACTGGTACCAAAAGTTTGAGCTGGCGTCCGTCAGGAGCATGTCGTTCAGCCTGGAGCCGGCGCACTCCGACCAAGACATGGAGACGGCTTCAGGCGCCGGAGACGCCTCGGCGGCGTCCGCTACAGTTGTGGGCTGCAGTAACGCCGCCGACGTACAGGGGCCGTTCCCCGGAGACGCCAGTCTGGAGGCGGCCGAGTTTGTGTTGCGAGACATTCTGGTGACTACAGGCGACGGCTACTGCGGACTGATCCACGTGCGCAGCTCCACCATACGCCGGCTGGCCGAGTTCCCCGTGACCACTGTTCGAGCCATTGACGTGCATCGCAAAAAGCCGCTGCTGGTGATCGCCGCCTACGACGGCAGCGTCCGCCTGTGGAACTACGAGCAGAGAGAGCTGGTCCACCAAACCTACATCGAGGGCAAAAACCGCATCCATTCCATAGCCTTCTCACCGTCAGGGCTCCACCTGGCAGCCGGTATGCAGAATGGAGACTTGGTAATTATGGACGCGCTGACTCTGCGACAGGAGAGCGCCAGGTTCGAGCTCAGCCGCGCCGCTATCACCCAATGCCTGTTCTCGCCCGACTCGGACCTGCTGGCCACCAGGGACGACGACCTGGTGGTGTCGGTGTACCGCTTTGTGGTCGACAGTCCGCAGTGGGTGGTGCTGGGCCGTTGGCGCGCCCACTACCAGCCTGTCACTGAGCTGCTCTTCGCTCCCAGTCAGGAGGATCCCTCCAAACCCCGGCTGCTCTCGCTTGGGGAGGACCGCGTTCTCGTCGAGTACGACCTCGTCAACAGCACCAAGGAGAAGCCTCTGCTGGTTTGCTGTGACACACTGGAGCAGCAGGCGGTTCCGCTGTGCATGGCGCTGTACCCGCAGCTCACCACCGAGGACTTTATATTGGTGTCCAACTCGCAGTACAAGATGAAGCTGTACAATGCTCATACCCGCATGTGTCGTCGTGTTACCTGTGGGCCGCAGTACGGAGCTCCCATCGAGCGCATGAAGGTGATCCCGCGCATGATGAACTGCGATGCCGGCACACATACCGAGCAGCACTCCTACCTGGCCTTCTCCACCTGCGGCAAGCTAGGCCTGCAGGTGCTGCCAGTGGACGGTAACCGACGCAAGGCGGCAGCAGTCATCGGTCATCCCGCCAAGGTGGAGTGTATCGACTGCAGCCCAGACGGCCGCTGGCTCTTCTCGGCTGGTGGCGAGGACGGCTGCGTCTTCCTCTGGGAGATCTGTCCGGAGTCGCTGGAGGCAATGTCGCTACTGGGCGGCTCCGGTATGACCCCGTTCTACGACCAGCTGGAGGGTGGTACCGACGGGCCGCTGTACCAGCAGCTGGAGGACCTTGTCTACTACGCCCAACTCCTCTGTCAGGGCGAGGACTTGCTGGAGGAGCGAGAGGTGAGCCAACAGGTGCCCCTGCACATGGTCACCGACATCATGCGTGCCATCGGTTTCTTCCCCACCGAAAAGCAGATCGAGGACATGACGCACGAGGTACGCTACCGAGATTACGGCGAGACGGGCCAGCTGGTGGAGCAGGTCCACCTGGACGACATCATCAAGCTGTACGTCAACCACCGTGCCGGCGCCGGCGGCGGCGAGGTGCTCTGGGCACTGAACGCCCTGGAGCGAGAAGGTAAGCACCACCACACAGCCAGTATCGGCCGCAAGGACCTGGTCGGCGCGCTGCAGACCCAAGGCGAGCACTGCTCGGAGAAGGAGCTGGCGGCGGCGTTGGCGGAACTGCTGGACCCCCAGGCCGAGTCCTTGCCGCTGGGAGTACCTCTGGAAACCGTTGAGAAAATGCTGCCCAAGGTGATGACGCTGGGGAGTTTCTGCAGGGACTTGCTGGGTATGCCGGAGCTGGTAGGCCACCCAGCGACAGCTGACAGTGGCGGGTCGGCGTGGAGCTGCTCCCCGTCAGCGTCCTCCCCACAGTAGCTGCTCCCCGTCAGCGTCCTTCCCACAGTAGCTGTTCCCCGTCTGCGTCCTCCCCACAGTAGCTGTTCCCCGTCTGCGTCCTCCCCACAGTAGCTGCTCCCCGTCTGCGCTCCCCGTCAGCGTCCTCCCCACAGTAGCTGTTCCCCGTCTGCGTCCTCCCCACAGTAGCTGCGCGTGCCGCTCCAAAGCCATCATCTGTGGCACAGCTGCTGGCAAACACCCAGCTTCAAATGCAGTCACGTCCTCTTTTATTTGTTCGGAAGTATCATACTTGGCTGCTGGGTAACCTCACCGCATGTTTATACGACAGAACTGTGCTGCTTCGTGAGGTTTGTAGTGTATAGACAGAAGTACAGTGCGTGAAAGCAAAAGGTATATATTTTCGTAGTAATCTTCTTTGAGCAGCGTGTTTAAGCCCTACTGAAAACAAGTGATGACATTAATTATTGTCGAGAAGAATCCCTGCAGGATGAGGGCCCCCATTACCCACGTTTGGCCAATTACGTCAACAATCTTACAATCTTGAAAAACAACGCGCACACACGTACAGCACATTGCATGCCGTTCGGAAGTGGGGGGCATGAACTCACAACAGCAGCGGCGCCTTTGGTGCAAAACAACTCTTGCCTCTTGCCTCTTTACATTTAGGAACCGTGGTGCCAAACACGATTATGGTCCTGTGTAATGGGCCCTGTCGCCCAGGCTATTTCAAGCAGACATTTAAATGGACCACGGCGAAAAGTGACATAAGTTAAGTCAATAACTCAATGTAAAAGCAAAAATGCTAAAATTCGAATACGGGCCCCCCAAACCTAACTCCAGGTGTATTTCTAAGACTTGGCTGGATAAGTAGGTAACCATCTCTAAAAGAAGCTCACGGGTATATTACGATCACGGATATATTACTTTTTGACACCTGCGGCATGGAGGAGACTGGCGTCAACCCAGAGTGATACGGGCTTTTAAAGTACGCCCCCCGCGCAAGATATCAAAAGCAAGAGCACCAGCAGGTCCTAGGTCGTAAGTGGTACTCCTCTCCAATGGCCAGCGATACGGCCTGATGTGTTAGCCACGGATGTATCGATGTACGGATGTACGGATGATTGGGAATGTATTGATTACGCTGCGTTTTATTCCACGTGTTTCGGGCGCAGCGTCTTTCGAATACAGAAGTGTCGGTGGTTTTTGGTTCCATTCCTCAGGAGGTATCTAAATAAGGTGATCTGCTCCCCGTAAGCGAAATCAAGAACGAGCCGCCGGCCAAGTCATGATAAGCATGGTTGCCTGCAGGGGCGGACGCAGACCCGAGTTTTGGGGGGCAAACCCATGTCTTGCTCTCCTCCTGGGGGAGGAGGGGGGTTGAGACGTGCAATTCGGGTACTCCACAGACCTAGTATAAGCTACCTCTCCAAGTAAATGATCGCTCTCCTGGGGGGGAGGGGGTGCTCTACAGACCTAGTGTAAACACCTTTTTCACAAATTTATCCGGCCTTTGGGGGAAAGCTAGTTTGGTCCCCCCCTCCAGCGCTTTGGGGGGACAACATGGCCGGAATGCCCCCTCCTTGCGTCCACCAATGGTTTCCTGATGGGTTTTCGTCACTCCGAACAACGTGAAATTTGACCCAAATGGCTTCTCCACGTTGTGGGAGTATGACAACGTGTAGTGCCATTGCAAGGGAGGAAAAACCCAAACCAGACGCCAGCGCATGACAACAACAGAAATCTGTCGTCTTTCAGAGGTCAGTATCTTCTAAATGTACCTACTGAATCCAGATAAAATTCGAATTATAGTAAAATAGTACAAAAACAAGTATGAAATATAATAGACTTCCGAAACCGACACTTCTGTTCAAGAAGTGTCGGCTGCGAAAGTGAGGAGGATATCAACGTACTCACATGCTCTGTTAGACCGCCAAAAGTGTTGCCTTATTGAAGAAGGTAACTCCATTGTGGAATCATTGTTGAAAATATTGTGTGAATATACCTGATTCACTAGGCAATGATATCAAGTCGATAAAATGTTAAATGACCTGTCTCCTCAAATCCTGGATGCAAAATGGAGCAAATAAACTGAGAATATTGGCAGTGTATTAGCTTCATTTTGCATCCAGGATACGAAGAGGCGGGTCATTAAACATATACTCACCTTAAAATCATGCTCCTCGGCTAAGCACTGCGAAATCTATCAACTCTTGAAACCAACAGAGGCAATCATATTCTTGAATTCACAATCAGTATTACTGAACGTCACGCTTATGAGTAGTACGGCCCTAATCCGAAAACAGGGCCCACAAAACTGACGACTGCACTGCACCGTTGTTCTTAGCCCTCGCCCTGTCGGGGGAGGGGGATCGATGAACCTGAAGGTTTTCTAAGGATAGCGGAAAAATGGCCGCGCGGAGCATCTTTGATCAAAGGTCGACGTCTCACTGAATTATTCTTCAATCGTTAGTGCAAAAAGGTTATCCTCGGGTCATATTAGGTCGGGTCACCAGAGGTCGTATTCTGATCTTGGTCGCCAGTAGGAATGGGCACAAGTGCGCTGATCTGTGGTTCTGATCGTAAGCGTGGCTGCGTAGGCGCTGTGTAGACAGGGTGAAAACGGCATTCTAATCTAAGTGCGTACAGCAGATGGGTATTTTCATCTTTTGCATACGGTATTGGGAACTTCCTAACGACGCCTAACATGATCATCGATTTTTGGTGAAGCTGCACCAAGATACCTTTACTTAAGGGACGTTCAAGAGGGATTCCTTCACGCCCAGGTGACGTCACACGGACGTGGAGGAGTTCTTTCACCTTTGGGCCGTGTGCCAAACTGCTGCTAATGACACTGCCCGCCCACGAATTTGTGAGAATGCACGGTAATCAAGTTTATCACAAATGCAATAAATAAACATTTAATCTTTGATTCTGGGGCTCTTTTTGCAAAAAATTTAGATATTAATTTTCCCGTTCGTTTAATCTTTTAATTTTCCCATGTTATATGCTAAGAGGTGTGACGTCACATCCGATGAGCTGTGCTTGCTGTTGGAGGGGGCTGAAGCTGCACTACTTTTTAATGCTACAAGAACTATGTTTCCAGTGACTGGGATGCCTTGAATATAAAGTTCAGGAATGCCAAGTGGCATGCCGAATTTGGAATCAATTTGGAAATACAATAACTCATCAACTGAGATAAGACATTCAGTACTGATCCCATAAGATATGTTCAGTTTTATCTGCATGATAAATATGTGGGCGTTGATTGTGGTACAATTACAATCGTTACACACACGCACACGACGTTTCAGCATGGGCTTCGAATGCAAGTGAACAGGAAGTGCTTTTCGTCAGAAAACATTCCAATTTTAGCCCGAATAAGAAGCAAAGTTCAGAGTAGCGGCGGTGGCATAAGCGGAATAAATTTGGTTTACACTAAAACAATTATCAAACGAGAAGTGTTGCCATATATTGTTTAATCGATTACATCCAACTCCAGTTTGGTCCCCATCGGTTCCCCGGCTGGGTCCACCACCCGCCCTCGGTCGTGCACCTCTGCCGTGGTGAGCTTCTGACCTTGACCTGACTTGAGAGCAGGCCACTTCTGTATTTTGACCTAGTATGGTTATATTATGTATCATTCGATTTGCCGTGACGAGAGGAAGCGAATGGTACCTACAGAATGATTCTAACTCATCTCTGTCAGATTCTAGAGCCCAAAAACTTTACTCAGAATGCCACCTTCTTTGGCCTGTCATGACCTTCATATTGACCTGAGCCAAAAAGCGACTAGTATAGTTTCTTCATGAATTTGTATGAGCTATTCACCAGCGTTCGCGCTTTTTCGCTATTCCACGTAGGGGAGGCGTCCTATCACGAGTTCGAGGGAGGGGGCGTTCAAACACTCCCCACCAAGGCGAAGGTGGTTCGAATGCCTACCGGGGCGCCGGTTAAAACTACAAAATATATCTCTGAAGCTAGGGCTAGGCAGCATTGCTGCCTTGCATAATATCATGATGCATTTTTCTTGGGTCGTGGAAAGCTGTTGGTTTGCACCACCGGTGTATTTTCCTTAACACGCGCACTGGAGGGGTAGGGTCCTAAAGTGCCGCCTCACCATCTTTTCCGATGTGGCCAGGGTACCATATATATATATATATATATATATATATATATATATATATATATATATATATATATATATATATATATATATATTAATACAGTGCTGGTTGAACGTCACCGCAGCTTTGGCTTTGTGTAGTTTTCTTTCTAGGGTTTCAATGTTCCTGATGGGTTTTCGGTTTTCTATGCTATGTTCGTGTAAAATTGTTCCGATATTCATGTCATATTAAAGAAAATTGAAGTAAAAGCGCACCTAAAGTCGACCGGTTTCATTTATCTCACATAAACATTTTCAAGACTGAGGTACGTTGAATAGTAGTTACAAAATTTAAGAGGCCTCGGCTATCATAGAGTAGCCCCTCCCCCTCACGTGTACTTTCATCGTAACGCTTAGAGTGTATTATGAATTTTGTCCTTGTCTCGTAATGTAAAGCTTTCCTTTTAGACAATTTATTCATCTTGACAATCTAATCAATCTCTGTGGTGTTAATCGTGTTGCATGTTTATTTGCCGCAATGTGAAGTGATTAGTGCTCATATGCATGGAATCTTGTGCGAGACATCAAAAATTCAAACCTTAAATTTTGTAACTACTATTCAACGTACCTCAGTCTTCAAAGCCAAAGCTGCAGTGACGTTCAACCAGCACTGTATTAATAATAACTTGCTTCCGTCTTATACTAATATATATATATATATATATATATATATATATATATATATATATATATATATACATATATATGCATGTGTATATTGACAGTTTTTTTCTTTTATACATGTTTCATTGAACTTCACGGCGTACTTCGCTTTGATAAGCTTTTTGTATAAATGCTCTAAGGATCGGATTGTTTTCTTCTCTTCATGACTTGACCAACGATATTCTTAAAATACATTTCATGTTTATATTATTTAAGCTTTCGAACACTCCAAGTATTCATGATCACAAAGTTTCGATACATGTCCCTATCTAAAAGTTTTAGTTTCTGAGAGTTAAAATTCACCATTAAAAAATTCAAAATTCAAATACTAATTCATTGTGCACAGTCTGGTGATATACTTCCAGTATGGAGCCCATTAAAGGGAGATACGCGAAAAATTTATTGGCTAGATCAAAAGGTCACAAAAAGCTGTTTCAGAAGTCTTATTCCCATTTTTGCGAATTCGGCCTGCAAATGCCTTAAAATTGCTCTCAAGGTCAACATTTCTAGACGACTTTACCGGTACACCTCTTATCGGTGTAAATGACGCACCCCCGGCTAAGGCTATCAAATTATGTAAAAAAACTGGTCCCATTTTCCTAAGCAGTGACCTGACTTTCCTGAAAATGCAATGTTAGGACAATTTAGAAAACATACAGAACATCAAATATCACATTTTACCATTTAATACTTTTGACATTAAGTCACATTTAGTTCCACAGCACTAGGGTGACTGGAGACTGAGCCTGCTTGTTGATATGAGGAGAAAATTCTCGTATGTCGAGGGCCTCAGTCACCCAGATCCGTCTATGGTCATCACAGATCTCTATGATGTGGGTATTTTTGACCAGGTCTTTCCTTGACAGGTTCCGTCCATGTTCTTGTTTGACATGCTTCTTTTTTGGCTCCTTCTTGAAGGTACATTGTTAGCCTTCTTGACAACGTAGTGGTTGTTTCGCCAATGTATTTCCCAGCGTTGAGGCGTCTGCAACCGTCCTCGGGGCAATCATATTGGTAGATGACATTGGTGCGTTGGAGATGGCCATTTTCTTTCTTCCTTAGTTTCTTGTTATGCATGTTGTTAACCATAACGAGGCTGGATGTCTCTGTCGTTTTATAGTAAATGATGATGTTCAGTTTCTTGTTCGGGTCGACGCACTCAACGTGAGAATGAACGATGTTTTGGATGGTTTTTTCTTCTACTCTATAGGCGGTGTTCATTTTGGATCTGTAGTATAGGGTGATGTCTTGTCTTTAATTTTTTTCTTTTTTGTTCCTGTGTAGGTTGTCGAGCTGGGTCATTATTTCTGCATCCACCTGTCGGTTACCATATCCGTTGTTGACGAGTATTTGTCTAGATCGGTCGAGTTCTGCATGCACTTTTTCCCACGATGAGCAGTGGGAGAGGGCGCGGCGGACGAAGGCTCGTATAGCGCTAGCCTTGTGTCGGTCCGGGCACTCGCTGCGGGCGTTGAGACAGTTTCCGTCATCCGTTTTCTTGCGATAGACTGATGTTAGGCATTTTCCATCGGTGACTTCGATCCAGACATCCAAGAATGATATCCGATTTTCTTCACTTAATTCATAAGTGAAGTTTAGGACGGACGTCTCTTCGAACTTCTGCTTCAGGGCAATGAGATGTTCTTCATCTGTGACGCTGATGATGACGTCATCAGCGTCACACCTTGACCTTGATAAAGGAAATCTGAACTTGGCCGGTGACCTTGAGCTTGACTCCGAATCAAGTCATAGCAGAACATAATATTGACAGAAAAAACAAGAAACAGAAAAAAACATACTTCATGCTGATTGATGTCATCTGACCGGAACACTGGGGTCAATGACCTTGAATATGATTTTATGACGGTGATCTGTGACCGTTGAACCTGACCTTCACCCTCATGTGAGGTGACCTTGACAAATAATCCCAATTATACGACGTGGTTACGTCACCACTCGGTTTACAGTGCAGGCCAACTGGTGCATGACGTCCTTTATCAAGGCAGACGCCTTAACACTGGGAAATACATTGGCGAAACAACCACTACTTTGTCAAGAAGCCTAACAATGCACATTCAAGAAGGAGCCATAAAGAAGCACGTCCAACAAGAACATGGACGGAACCTGTCACGGAAAGACCTGGTCAACAATACCCACATCATAGAGATCTGTGATGACCATAGAAGGATCTGGGTGACTGAGGCCCTCTACATACGAGAATTTTCTCCTCACATCAACAAGCAGGCTCAGTCTCCAGTCACCCTAGCGCTGTGGTACTAAATGTGACTTAATGTCAAAAGTATTAAATGGTAAAATGTGATATTTGATGTTCTGTATGTTTTCTAAATTTCCCGAACATTGCATTTTCAGGAAAGTCAGAGGATGATTTGCTTTTAATGTTAATGGTCTCCATACTGGAAGTATATCGCCAGACTGTGCACAATGCATTAGTATTTGAATTTTGTAGAGTGAATTTAACTCTCAGAAACTAAAACTTTTAGATAGGCACATGTATCAAAACTTTGTGATCATGAATACTTGGAGTGTTCGAAAGCTTAAATAATATAAACATGAAATGGCTTTTAAGAATATCGTTGGTCAAGTCAATCATGAAGAGAAGAAAACAATCCAATCCTTACAGCATTTATACAAAAAGCTTATCAAAGCGAAGTACGCCATGAAGTTCAATGAAATATATATATATATATATATATATATATATATATATATATATATATATATATATGACGTATATTTTGAAACCATTGCAATAATGCTGTTGCACCGGTTGGCCTGCACTGTAAACCGAATGGTGACGTAACAACGTCGTATAATTGGGATTACTTGTCAAGGTCACCTCACATGAAGGTGAAGGTCAGGTTCAACGGTCACAGGCCACCGTCATAAAACCATATTCAAGGTCATTGACCCCAGTGTTCCGGTCAGACGACATCAATCAGTATGAAATATGTTTTTTTCTGTTTCTTGTTTTTTTCTGTCAATATTATTTTCTGCTAAGACTTGATAGATACGGTCAGTCGAAGTCAAGCTCAAGGTCACCGGCCAAGTTCAGATGTCCTTTATCCAGGTCAAGGTCACACACAGGGAACTACCCTTTGTTTCCCATTCACATTCATTACCGCAGTATATCTCATACAGTCCACCCAGCAGCGTCCTCACACATTCAATAAAATTACGTTTCTCCATAAGATGGTTCCCAAAAAAGTGATGGGAACATCCAGAAACTCAAGAAACGGAAATCCAGAAACAGAAAATAGCGTCTTTTGCAGACACGTTATTTTTAGGCAGGACTTACCCGATGTCTTCCAGTGCTGAGGGCAGCAGTGCGAGGACCCCCGTTTCGTCTTTCCTTTTGCAGATGTTATGCTCCGGCGTCTTTACATGCCGCCTTTTCTGGGCTGCTCCTCCCGCGGATCACTTTAGCCCCTTTGTATCGCCTATAGGAGACAATCAGTCACCCACCATATACATTACTTTGTCCCACAGGAGATCAATAATAGATACTACACAATTTTTAACGCCCTCTACCGCCGGGTGTACCAGCTAAACAAAGGAAGCGTGTTGACCCCGACTGCCCGCGGCCTGGTGCAGACGCTCCGGTGTAGCCCGTCTCGGCCCGGCGACCGCCTGGGGCAGTGGCTGCGTGACATTTGACCTTGAGCAGGGGCAGGGAGCGGGGAGGGAGACCTTTTGTGCTGATCGTGGAGCTGTTGTGTGGGAGCTGTCGTAATTTTAAGAGCTGGTGGGACGAGCATTCATTTTCATTGCTGCGCGAGGGTGCCCTTTCCGATTTCGAAACCTTTGCTATGCTCTTTATATTATGAGTACTTCACAGGGGCCGTGGATGAGCTGCAATGTTGTACCAGAGAATATCAAAATCTAAACGTCAAGTTACGGTATGTCTGGCTTTATTCCGTCACAGCTCCATCAAATACCTCCAAAGATTATCGACAAAATCTGTACTGTCACTTTTCCTCCACAGATATTCCGCGTTTGGACTGTGTAATGTGTATTTCCTGAGTTATTGCCCGCGCATGTACTCGTATGCACGATAGGCGATCAGCAGCGTTTTACACAAATTGGCGTTGTTGAACTGTGTTGAGTGAACGTCTCTCCTTATCTCTCCTTAGCTGGTGAGGCACAGATATATGAAATGCACGTGACAGGCTGATCGTTCTGACAATGAAACTATATCAAATTACGTGATGAGATTCTTATCTGGCAGAAATCAACTTTTACTAACAACCCATCAACTTACCCATACGTTGTTAGGGAACAGGTAAAAACCAAAACAAGAGAAGCGATGAAACCAGCCTTGGTAAAAGAAACCCTAGATTGAAAATTGAAGTATTTGATACATGTTCAACTGATACAAAATTCAAAAAGATAGTTATGTTTTCTGAAGTTCAAATCCATGTCGACTCATAAAAGTCTGGCTAAAAAAAAACATTCACCCTGATATGAGCCTTGCTCATAATGCATACAATAACACGTACAATACATTACAAGTTCTTTCTGCAGGTAAGAGGAGTTTGTAAAAAAATAGCAAGCTTAAATATGGAAATCAAGTCCGTAACTTTTAAAGCCCTATAGACAACCACACTAGATCCGCGGGTATGGATTTTCATCCATTTCGGGAATGCCCAGGCGCCGCCATTGAAAAGTTAGATTAGTGGTAAAATATATTTATAGCTTAACATTTCTTTGTTTTCAAAACATTCAATTTACTTGATCTAGCTCAAATGGTCTGTGTAGTAAACAGAGATGGTACAACAAAGATACTACATTGCACAACAAAGCTAATATCATATACCTCTTTTCATGTGGTGGTTATTCAAATGTTTCAAATTTCTGTGCTTACATATATATATATATATATATATATATATATATATATATATATATATATTCGGAAATTCATCCCCTGCCTTGAGCATTAACCATTGTATCAGAGGAATGTCTCTGAATGTATAACTCAAAATCATTTCCAAAGTAAAAGTTTTACTATCATACAATCCGTCTATGAGTCATTACAGTACCTATGATTATTTTACCCTTTTGTGCTGTGTTGGGCGCATCATTTGGTCAGAAACATATTAGACAATAAAGAAGAGAATCGCGGCTCTGTGACAATTTTTGATACATTTTGTGCGGGCCGATATCAGGGATGTCTTAATATGGAAGTACCAGACTTGATATTTGTCTGCTGTGTTTGCTCACCTGGCCCATCCAAAACATGGGTGCTGGGACGGACTCGTCGCAAGCCTGCTCAGTGCACGGAGGCATTCAAATTGTATGGGGGTGGGGTTAACGACGCACCAACCGCCAAGGTCATACGGCAAATTGTATTGCAATGCAACGCAGATACACATATACATCTTAGGACGGATCCGTGAAAGCATATACATCTTTGGACGGCTTCGTGCAAGCATATACATCTTTGGACGGATTCGTGCAAGCACGAACACTTGACTGATTCGTTGTTGAAAACCTGCCTCGGTGCACTTCGGCATCCAAATTGCATTGCGTTGCAACGTACATGCACACAAACGCAGACCTCCAGAAAATATGAAGTGTGACAATGGCATTTCATATCAATCTCTGTGGGCTTCGACCACTCAACAGTGAATGTTACCAATATGTAGTTGAACATCTATGAAGGCACGAGGCTCAAGCCAATGTCTACAGCTAACAACAATTAAATACCAATTAGCTCGCGAGTCATCACTCGTGAAGACCAGTTCTGTGCACTCCTGCGGCCATACGATCATCGCTAATTTGGACTCGCCACGGTCGTACACTGTGGGGAATACGTGGGGGCACTAAAAGGGCTCAATCGCTCTCCCCCATAACAAAGTCCTGGATCCGCCGCCAGTGGTAAAGTAAACATTTCACAGCTGTTGAAAACACTCCAAAACAATCTCCAACAGATATTAGACCCTTCCATTGGTTTACACGAGAAAGCCACAATGCAGAGAAGTTTCCCGCCTCAAATAAGCTGTTCACTTGCTTCTTTGCAGGGAAACTTGACAAGCGCAGCTCAGACAAATATCCTTATGGATGCACAGAACCAAGACAACACACACTGCGTTATGTTGTAGCAATTATAACCTGAGTATACGTAAATAATATGAAAACGCTTGCAGCGGTATACAATTGCTTGCCACACCCAAATGAACGTGACATTTACGATCAGAACCGCATGACACTGCATTCAAAGAAGCATGTTGCGGTAATTTGTGTCCAAAAAATATTCGAATAAAGCTAAAAGGACATCTAGCATGGTGACCACCAGGTCTGTATTCTGAAGTCGCACTTTACGTAAACTTGTTCGGATGTGCTATATTATATATATATATATATATATATATATATATATATATATATATATATATATATATACATATAAAATGTATAGTCCTGGCGTGAGAGGCGGACCATGTTAAGAATAATCGTGTTTGCGCATTAAAAGTCTGTTGATTCCTCCCTCCTGAAACATCTGAGCTTTCCCTGCATCTGTTTTCTTTAGGTTACACATCTACGCCGGCAGTGGTGTCACTCCTGTTGCCATGGTTACACGTCGGCGCCGGTAGGGGTGTCACTCCTGTTGCCATGGTTACACGTCGGCGCCGGTAGGGGTGTCACTTCTCAGCCGGTGGGTGTGAATATCATCATAAGCTATGGTGAAAATGCTCTTCTTTTCCAGGAATTGATTTTTCTTCTTCTTCACCCCTGGCACCATTGCTGTCGACATTGTCGATTCGCTGTCATCCGGGAAGGTGGAGCTGGTGTGACTGACATTCAGCGGGTCAGTCACAGTCAGGTGGTTAGTGGTGTCAAAGTTGTTCTGTTGTTGATTGATTGTGACGTCCCCTATGCCACTATCGCCAATGCTGATGTCGCTGTTGCGGCCGACGGCACTCACGTGTGGTATGTTTTCTTTGCGGTCACCATGTGTATCGCCTGTTGGCTGATTGTTCTGACCTTGATTTTCTTTTGATGCAGCACTTTGCTGGATATGTTCAGTGGGACTTGAAGGTGCAGCTGGATTCTCTTGGTTAGTGGTCACAGAGTTGGGGATATCTTTCTTTGTATCCTTTTTCTCTTGACTTTTCTTATTTTCTTTGTCTGATTTCTTACTCTTGTTGTTCTTCCCATCTTCTTTCCTGCTCTCCTTGTCATCCTTGCTTGCTTTGGTTTCATTTTTATCTTTGTCACTTTTCTTAGGTTTGCTCTTTAAATTTGACTTTTTATCTTTAGAGTCCTTCTTATCATTCTTCGAGTCTCCCTTTCTGCTCTTGTCACCAGTTGCCGTGTTTTCAGTATTACTCTCTTTAGTTTTGGCATCTTTCTTTGTTCGATCAGCTTCCTTAGGAGCGTCCTTTTCAGAACCAAGCTTGTCGTTTCGACTCTGATCCGACCTTGTTGGTATACCTTCTGCACCGTCGTCTGCTGAGCCTTTTCCTTCCGAGTTATCTGAGCCCCGACCGCCGCCGAGGTTTTTCACTCTCTTGACGTCTATTTCAAACGCTTCACCCTTCGGCACTCGCCTCTCACTTTTCTGCGAGTCTTGTTTTGAGTCTGACTTGGTGTTAGGCTCATCTTCACTACCCTCTTTGTTTTTAGTCCTTGTTTCACCGCTCTCTTCCGCGTTCTTCCGATATGTTTCTCCGCCTCCTCCGCCTCTTCCATCCCGTTCTGTTTGTCGTTCATCATTTTTATTTCGTGTCCTATCTTTCCTCTCTTCGTCCGACCTTCCATTCTCTTTGGATGGTTTGCTCCCTGGGTTTCTATCCCTGACATCATTTTGCTTGCTGGCTCTCCTGGTCTTGTTGTTTTCATCGGAGTTTCGGCGTTGCTCATCACCGGCACCGGTTTTTGACGTCTCGTTTTTATTGCTGTCTCTATCGTTACTTCTTCGCCTGTCTTCGTCGGCATTTCTTCTGACTTCTCTCGCATTTCTGTCATTTTCTAAGCCCGCCCTTCCATCGCGGTCAGTGCGATTTCGATTATCTTTGTTCCCGTGGTCGTCTCGACTTTCCCTCCCGTCATCGTGGCCCTGGCCATCCCTGCTTCTTCGGTCTCTACGGTCTCGATCCTCATCGTGCCTTCGCTCTTTGTCTTCTTCCCATCGTCTCTCTCTGGCACCATCTGTACCCTCTCCGTCCTCATTTCTAATGCGTAGCATTCTCTCGACGTCACGCCTTCCCCTATCTGATTCTCTCCTTTCAATGTCGTCACTTTTCCTTCTCGTATCATAATTCTCTTCTCCACCATCGCTGTTTCTTTCATCATGTCTACCCCTCACCCTACCGTTGCGATCCTCCCTTCTTTTGTCAACGCCATCATTGCGCCCCCTTCCATCATAATCATCATTATTCCTCTTCGCCTCGTCTGTCTGCCTGCCGCCTCCGAAATCTTCTCCAGCCCTTCCATCCTGATTTCTTCTTTTCCCATCCAAATCTCCCCTCCTCCTTCCAGAGTCATCACCTCGTCTACTCTCCTCAAACTCTGCCCGCCTCTCGTCAAGCTCCTCGTTACGTCTTTTCCTTTCATAGTCATCCCGTTTCCCATCTTCTCCGTGATCCCTTCTCCTTCCTCCTCCCCGTCCGTATCTCCCTGCTGAGCCGGCCGATCCTGGCCTGGGCTGTTTCGTCTCATTCAGCATGTTACTGCTAAACTGCATGCTGAGCTGGGACCCGGGCCTTGACCCGTCCTCCCCCAGGTGCCTCAGACTGGTGATCGACCCATTCGCGCTGCGCAGGTGTACCCCTGCCAGCTCCCTCACCCTTTGGTCCCTGCCTCTTCCCTGTCTTTCATCCTCATCGTGCGACCTCCGGCGGACTTCCTGCTCTTCTTCGCTCGCTCTTCTTTCGTGATCTCTCCGTCGCCTGTTCTCCCGGGGTTCCCCAGGATCCTCGCTCCGAGATCTTTGCCGACGGTATTGATGGCGAGGGACGTTCAAGCTGTCTTGCGATGGATGTCGGTTATGTTGCCTGTCATATGATCTGTCACGACTGTCATGGCGGTCCTGACGTCCGTCATTTGTCCTCTCATTACTGTAACGACGGTAACGGTCGTTGGATTGATTCACGTCTTTGGACCGGTTACGATCATCAGACTGGTAACGATCGTTTGACTGATTACGGTCATTAGACTGGTAACGATCGTTTGACTGATTACGGTCATTAGACTGGTAACGATCGTTTGACTGATTACGGTCATTGGATTGGTAACGGTCGTTTGACTGATTGCGGTCATTGGATTGGAAATTATCATTGGACTGGCGATGGTCGTTTGATGCAAGGATGGCTTCTTCATCTTCAGGGCTTCGTTGGATGAGATCCCGTTCTTGCATATCAATCTGACGAATCACAAAAGAGAGCAGGTGTCAGAAATACAATAAAAATTTGCATGCTTAACACACACACACACACACACAGGGCTTAGCTTACGTGCTGTTCAAACAATGTGTATGTCCGAGAAGCGTATTGTTCCCGACTGCTTCATTTCAATCAACTGTGAACGAGATTTTGTATTTGTATTTGTCTTACACAAACAGGTCAAATGGCCCAATTGCAGGTGCAGTCTCGAATATAACAGAAACATACACAAAGTATACATGCATCAATTTTTACTGTAAAAATGACCCCAGGCAAGACGAGAATTTTATGGCGTTGCCTTTGTATGAGCACGATGGATCACGGAAAAAATCGATGTCTCTACAAGATATTATCAAAACAGCAACGGAAACTAAATAAATCCATGCCCTCTGGTATATAATAGTTAACGCATTTGTTTGGCAGTATATAGCTATTTTTAAGTCCGCACGGCTTATTCTCAGCCTTCGCAGATAACCCCATTCGTATTATATTGAACGTGCTGCTAGGAAATAATAGCTTTATAACAATTCCTCACCTTTACGGAATCTGCATACTTCAGTTTCGACTCGTACATTTCGCCGCCGGCGCGTCCCCGCTGGTCAGCCCTGACGTCATCAGCTCTGACGTCATTACTGCCCCTGGCGCGCCGGCGCCTCCCGTTTTTTGGCTCTGTTCCGTCAGAGTTTTTCGAGTCGTTGGATTCGTCGGACCTCCTCCTGCTGTCCCCATCAACAGAGCGTGCGTGCGTATGTACCAGTCCCGCCTGCTTCAGCTCCTCCTGCAGAGCTGCTTTGCTGTTGCGCCTGCGCAGTATGCTCGCTTTCGTCTGAGCGTACAGCGGCTCCGGCGTTTTGTTCAGGGGCACATGCACCTGGAAGAGTGTGCTTTGTGAGTGTGAGTATACCAGGTGAGCAGTGACGAACCCAGAGCCTCATTTGAAGGGGGTTGGGGCTCGAGCCTTCCTCACTTTTGCCTGGGAACAGCCTTAATTTTGCGGCATTACGACACACCAACAGCTGAGGTCTGGGTTTTAAGAAGGCAGCAGCTGCCAGAACTTTACAGGGGTGAGGTGGCGTGGGGAATGATCATCCGACTACCACGCCGCTGGGCCGGGTTCAAATCCCCGGGCGGGTATCCTGCATAAGTATTTCCCATCCCCACAATACTCTCCCAACAGGGTGAGAGCTGGCGACATCATATGACCTCAGCAGTCAGAATATCGTAAAGCCCCGAAGTTGCTGAGTCATATGGTGTCACCCACTCTCACTCTGTTGGAACTTTTTATGGGGATCGGAAAGGCTTATGCAGAATACCCGCCCGGGATTCTGACTCGGGTCAGTGGAATAGAAATCGAATGCTCTTCCCCGTCTCGGAATAGCCTCCGGTTATACAGTTACTAAGGACAATCTGACATTTTGAGGGGACTTGAGTCTTCTAGTCCCTCCCCTTGTGTCCGCGACTGCAGGAGAGGACAACCAGTCCTGTGTGTTGTCTGAGTGATAGACTTGCGAAGAGAACATGCGCATATTAATGTCCAAACCATCTTTCCAAGTCCCTCATTGGATTGATGATCCATTGCTAAACATAAATATAATGGAGAAACCACGTATGCAAACGGAGCCCGTGTCTTTCTCTTCTTTAATCTCACCTCCGCCTCTCTTTCCTCTCGATCCAAAACACTCTGCGTTTCCTCTTGAATCGGAGATTTGATGGCGTGCGACCCCACGTGGGCCTCCCCCCATGATGACGTCACCGCGCCGGCTGAGTGAGGTCACGGTGACGTCACCATTGCGCTGTTGTCGCGTTACCTCCAGCTCCTCCTCAGTCAACTGCTCCTCTGGAATCTCGTTTTCGTAACGGCCGCTGGAAAAGTGGAAAAATTCAGCTACTGTATAATGCTACTAATTAAACAATTATAAACAAATTTAATTATAAACAACAATAATTAAACGTTTTTCTCTTTCATCCTAATGTACAGAACGGATACGGAAGTTGTTACACAAAACATCGGCAAAAAAGCAAGCGATAAGTAATTTCCAATTCCATACTTTTGATGGCAATTCGAATCCAACTTTGTTAACTATCAACTCTCAGGGAGAATATTCTTTAAAAAGAAAAACTTCATCACAAAGATCTCACAATATAGTCATAGTTGACGGAGTACAATATAGACTTTGGGAGACCAAAGTTGTATATTTTCAACACCAAAACGTCAGTTGGGATTGATACTTTGCGGATAGAATGGACAAGACCATACAGGTTAGACATTTAACCACAGCTGTGATGACAACACAAGCATTCCCATAGACATTCAAAGCCCCAGGGCCGCAATTGCCACCCTGGACCTTCCTGGCTATTCATAGACCCCCACTCTCTCCTTATACCTTCCTAGCTATTCTAAAGCCTCAGTTCTCACTCGAAACCTCCTGGCTAATCACGAACTTCAGCTCTCACCTCTGACCCCTCTGGCTGTTCATGAACCTCTTCATCAGCATCTCCTTCCCTCCCTCATCTTCCTCCGCCTCCCTTCCTTCCTCCCACCGGGCGCTCCTCCTCGCTCGCTCTCTGCCCTCCTCCTCGTCTCCCTCCTCTATCACCAGTATCTCGCTGCGGGTTCGTCTCCGCGGGTTTCCGCGACTCCGGGACAGCGAGCCTCGATGGTCCTGCCGACCGTAGTGCACCTCCTGGTCGTCGGAGATGCGGCCCCGGCCAGAAGGCCGCTCTGACGGCACAACGCGGCAGCTCAGCACAGCTCCTTAGTGAAACCGGCGCCCCCATCGACAGGGGCCGGGCGGTCTAGTGGCTTCGTTGCCTGTCTTCAGATCGGTCGGCATAGATTAACGTGGGTTCAATCCCCACGGCAGGAAATCGCCTTTCGTGTCCGATCTGACCCGGTGAAGAGGATCTATAAACACACAGGACAATACTCCCTCCAATTGGACAGGTGTGCCCGTTGGGAGTGGCCCTTGTACAATAAAATAAACAATACCAGCTATGGATTGTGTATATAGCTAACCCATTTGAAAGCGAGAGTTCTTAGATGAGCACGCGTATCAAGTATCCATATCAGTCCAGATACCAAGAATAAGGTTCAGTCCATGCTAATATGTGCAATGATCTGACTATACCGACACGTAAGTGTCTACTTCAGGGGCTATGGGTGGAACCACTGGCGGATTTAGGAAAAACGGGGCAAGAAGATATCTACCCTCTAAAAAAACTATTAATTTTATCCAATCTGATTAAGAAACATCACGCTTTTCACGATATTTGGGCCCGTTGAGCACCTTATCCCCCCATAGTTTGTAAAGACCCGCCAATGAATTGACCTGCTCGGGGGTCAGCACCGCCTCTCCCTGAATGTCCATCCTCCATTTAAACTTGCACTAGTGTCAGTGCAAATATATGCCGGTCTCCCTTGACCGAGAATGCATCTCTAGCCAAACCGTGAAACTGAGTTACTTTAGCCACCGGTGCAGGCTTAGCCGACAGTGGCAATCTGATTTCAGATTCCTGTACGCAATCAACTCCAAGGGCGGGAACATGGATGTTGCCATTGCAAACATGTTCCTTTTGGAAGTAGTTCGAGATATGGTAATGAAATACCGTTTCGAATAAGCGTATGTGATCAACTTTTTGAAACTGCTCTGAAAAACAAAATAATGTTCGTTTGGTAGTACCTCTCACCAAGGAGTGGCATAAGCCAGCATAAAAACATGTTCAAGGTTTGTCTGTATGTCGAAATATTCACAAACCTGCCGCTGCCCTAAACAAAAAGAAGGCACAACAAAAAGCTACGAAACTATATCAAAGCCACCCTGATTTTCGATACCTGTAGAAAAACCAAAACCCTGGTGCATGTTCAATAGCAGTATTTCACAATCTCACACAATCAGCAAAGCTGCAAACAAAACATCCCGCAGGCCTTACGACAGCCGATCTCTCCCAGTGACCCACCGATCTCCTCTCCCCGCTCGTCGACGTAGAACTCCCTGCGGGGCTGGCGGGCGGAGGTGTGCAGACGCAGGACGTCCGTCCCGCCCTGTCGCATGTACATGGCGTCGTTGGCGCCGCCCTGGTCCTCCAGCGTCAGTACCTGCGGTGGTAGGATGGCCAGGTCAACCAGCGGTAAAGCATGTGGAACTGCGGGCTCGGGTCAGTCAGAACTAGCCTGCCGCAGAGTTGGGGACTCAGGTTAGCCAGTGTTGACACCTGCAGAGTTGGGGACTCAGGTTAGCTAGTGTTGACACCTGCACCTGCAGATTTGGGGACTCAGGTTAGCTAGTGTTGACACCTGCAGAGTTGGGGACTCAGGTTAGCTAGCGTTGACACCTGCACCTGCAGAGTTGGGGACCCAGGTTAGCTAGTGTTGACACCTGCAGAGTTGGGGACTCAGGTTAGCTAGTGTTGACACCTGCACCTGTAGAGTTGGGGACTCAGGTTAGCTAGTGTTGACACCTGTAGAGTTAGGGACTCAGGTTAGCTAGTGTTGACACCTGTAGAGTTGGGGACTCAGGTTAGCTAGTGTTGACACCTGCACCTGCAGAGTTAGGGACTCAGGGTAGCTAGTGTTGACGCCTGTAGAGTTGGGGACTCAGGGTAGCTAGTGTTGACACCTGCACCGGCAGAGTTGGGGACTCAGGTTAGCTAGCGTTACGACCTGCACGCAGTGGTGGGTACAAGGGAGGTTAGGGGAGGTTCAAGCCATCTCCCCCGAAATTTCCGAGTGTCCAAAGTGAGTACAGAGGCGGAGGCTGATACGGGACGATGGAGGGGAAGCTCGAGCCCCCTAGCCCCGCCAAATAAAGTCCTGGATCCGCCGCTGCCTGCAGGGTCAGGGACTCGGGCTAACCAGTGTTAGGATCTATGGAGGCTAGTGTAGTAGTTAGGTTACTCAGGTTAGTGTAGTGTACCAAGTACCACGACTCGGTAATTCTATCAATACTGGTTTAATACTACCGATGTGTTGTCGCGGTCACCACCCAATCTTGAACAAAACAGTTTTTCCTCTCCGCTGCACGTTCGTGTTGGGTGGAGGCTGTTCGTACGACAGAATGAGAGAGATTGACCAGAGGCAAGTCAAAACAGCGCGGCACACCAGCTAGCCAGCGCTGGCACCTGCAGGGCTGGGAACTCGCGCCCAGCTCAGGGGCTAACTACACGGAGCTGACGGGGCTATGTCCCTCGCTCTCCCTGTATTGGACGCGTTCTTGCCTCGTAAACAACGACAAAATAACACTTCATCACATCAACGCGATTTCTCAAAACATCAGCATACTGCATATGCGGCGCTGGGCGTTGCCACCCACCTCTATGCTGGGCGTGCGCCGGGCATTCTGTCGCTCGATAATCGACCTCCGCTCCATTTCCAGCCGGTCCACTGAGGTCTGACGACCAACCACCGACCGCCGCTCCATTTCCAGCCGTTCCAGCGAGGCGTCGTCCAGTTCCAGGTCTTCCAGCTGGTAGGCACCCTCCCCTTCAGCCACGGCGAGGTGCGGACGCCCGTCCCGTCCTACCACCCGGTACATCCGAGGTCCGTCCTGCCCAAACAAATAGAGGTGGTGGAAATGAACAGTACTTGTCACAAGGTATGTACTTACTTGCATACACCCGAGGTCTGCTCTGAGAAAACAAATATGAGAAATTGCGAGTTTTAACAGAAATTAGGTGCATACGTACGAGATTCACCCTGAGAAACCGCACAGAGAGATTATAAATTGTGATTTTTGCCAGAAAGTACTTGCACTTGGAGTCAATAAGTATATAATAGGGATAGCCTTAGCATTGTCACTCACTCTGGCTTGGAATCAGCGGTGTAGGATTGTTTGAGTTATACCTCATAAATAGCTATAAAATAGCTATAGCTATAAAAAATCTATAAAATTATTGCTATAAATAGCTTACATTTGCAGCACGGGAGTGGACTACAACTTACATTTGAGGCACGGGAGTGGGCTATTGTCTACTTGAATGACAGGGAGAGGGCTATCGTTTACCTTTGGGGCACGGGAGTGGGCTATAGTCTACCTTTGAGGTAGTGAGTGGACTATAGTCTACCTCTGAGGCACTGGAGTGGACTATAGTCTACCTCTGAGGCACGGGAGTGGACTATAGTCTACCTGAAAGACAGGGAGAGGGCTAGAGTCTACCTTTGAGGCACGGAGTGGGTTATAGTCTACCTTTAAGGCACGGGAGTGGACTATAGTCTACCTTTAAGGCACGGGAGTGGGCTATAGTCTACCTTTGAGGTAGTGAGTGGACTATAGTCTACCTTTGAGGCACGGTAGTGGGCTATAGTCTACCTCTGTGGCACGGGAGTGGACTATAGTCTACCTCTGAGGCACGGGAGTGGGCTATAGTCTACCTCTGAGGCACGGGAGTGGACTATAGTCTACCTGAAAGACAGGGAGAGGGCTAGAGTCTACCTTTGAGGCACGGAATGGGTTATAGTCTACCTTTAAGGCACGGGAGTGGACTATAGTCTACCTTTGAAGCACGGGAGTGGGCTATAGTCTACCTTTAAGGCACGGGAGAGGACTATAGTTTAACTTTGAAGCACGGGAGAGGATTATAGTCTGCCTTTGAAGCACGGGAGTGGGCTATAGTCTACCTTTAAGGCACGGGAGAGGACTATAGTCTACCTTTGAGGTACGGGAGTGGACTATAGTCTACCTTTAACACGCGCATTGACGGGGGTCTGAGCCACCTTCGCTTTGACGAGGGGCGGCGGGTACCCACCTCCCTAAGATCTCGAGAACCACGGTAGGTAGCCAAAAACGGTAAACGGCGTTGGGTTGCCCATCCACTTCTCCATCGAAAATATTTTAACTATTTTTTTGTCAGGTCACATTCAAGGTCACGAGAGGTCAAAACATGCCGTAATAGGGATAACATGTAAATTAAGTTTTTCGGCCATTACATCTGATCAAATAAAGATAGAGCAAAACGACTTGAACTATATGAATCCTCGCAGCAAGCCGAATCGTATGATATATAATTTGACCTTGCTAGGTTGAATCAAGGATTTGACCTGACCTGAGGTCAGGTCAGGGTCAAATTATATAAAATGCATATCATTAGAACCGCAAAGCCAAGGAGAGTCTAATGAAGCTAAAATAAACGTTCTATCACTATCCGTTACTGAGTTATACAGTAAAAACCATTTTCCCATGTATTTCCAATGGAGAGGTCATGCCTCGTACTTGACCTTAGGTCATCGATATCAAAAATACCGGAACAAATTTTAGAGAACTCGGTAGGCGCATTATGTGATATAAGTTTCAATCGGGTAAGTTCACCCTGCTCTGACTTATACTATCTTAAACTTTTTTTTGAGGTCAGGTCACTTGACCTGTACTGGTGACCTGACCTGAGATGACCTAACCTTAAAATTTTCACAGAAGTTGTAAAAATAATGAGGGAAAAGGTATGCCAAGTACGGCGGCGCGTAGCGCCGCCGTTTATCTGCTATCTCCGAAAAACCCGAGGGGGGCGGGTACCCTCCCCCCGTCAATGCGCGTGTTAAGGCACGGGATAGGACTATAGTCTACCTTTGAGGCACGGGAGTGGACTATAGTCTACCTCTGAGGCACGGAGTGGGCTATAGTTTACCTTTGAGGCACGGGAGTGGGTGCGGTGCAGACTTCCGATCTCGTTCGGAACCAAGAGAATTTGGTTGTCTCGACCTCCGCGCGCGTGCCGGGACACCGCCTCATCCATCTCGTGGCGCGCCAGCACGATGTTGTCCCTGCAGAGAAATTGTAGCCACTGACCATTAACCAGTTTTTGTTGTTTTTCGTCATAGGTATAGCTCTAAAGATGTAATGATAAGTGGAAGTCAAGAAAAATGCATTCTTAAATTAGCTATAAAGTAAGTGTGTGAGAAGAAGTAAGCTGCGTATTCTTGTCAAAGATTGGAAAGGAAGACCTAGGTAGGGGGACCGGGGTCAATTGTAACATGTTCTACCAACTCGTTTGTGAAACAATCAACTTTAAATGTAGAGCAAAATGCATGATATCACAATATAAACTTGTGTTTTGGCTTTCAAGAAACCCAAGAATTGCTGAAAGCATTACGTTTGTATTACCGTAGGTGGATTTTCAAAATATCCCTGCACGTGTTACTACCGGCCCCAGCCATCGGACTAATGCAATAGAATGGGAAGCCAACTGTTGCAATGCATTGCCAATGTATGTACACTATGAAGTCATTTTATTGCCCGATTTAAGTCCTTAATTCCACGGCGTAGATTGTTCCTTTAGTATTCATATTAACACGCGCCCCGCTGGGGTCCCTGGCATGACGCGCCCCGCTGGGGGGGCGTTTTTCACCCCCTCCGTATCTCATTCCCCACAAAAGCTAAAGGAAAATTACGGGCGGCGTTCGAAAGCTCTTGACAAGACGAAGAGATTTTACACGAATAACTTTCGTTGTCAGCATAGGTCAAAGAAGGTTCCATAGGCTTACAACAGAGCAGTATACGTTTCTCTCCTCTCTAGATCTGCCCTCAGAGGAGCTAGAGAAAATATTTATGTATCGTTGGATTCCTCTCACCGCGGAGAATCAAATGATGTATAATATGACCTTGCTAGTTCAAATAGTGAAAATGACCTGACCTCGAGCTAGGTTAGGGTCGTCGAGTGACCTGGTATGGTCATGTTGCATATCAGTCGACTCCCCGTGACAATATAAGCACAATGCAAGCAGAATGGGAGCTTTATCTCAATTCAGTGAGAAGCTATTGGCAAAACAATCACACTCTGCTCCCGTGACCTGACATGACCTCTGAGGGATCAGATGCTCAATAACTCAACTTTAACACGCGCATTGACGGGGGTCTGAGCCACCTTCGCATTGACGGGGGAGCGGGTACCCGCCCCCCTAAGATCTCGAGAACCACGGTAGGTAGCGAAAAACGGTAAACGGCGTTGGGCTGCTCATCCACTTCTCCATCGAAAACATTTGAACCATTTTTTTGTCAGGTCACATTTAAGGTCACGAGAGGTCAAAACATGCCCGTCATAGGGATAACATATAAAATTCTGTTTTTCGGGCATTACATCTGAACAAGTAAAGATAGAGCAAAACGACTTGAACTATATGAATCCTCTTAGCAAGCCGAATCGAATGATATATAATTTGACCTTGCTAGGTCAAATCAAGGATTTGACCTGACCTGAGGTTAGGTCAGGGTCAAATTATATAAAATGCATATCATTAGAACCGCAAAGCCCAGGCGAGTCTAATGCAGCTAAAATAAATGCACTATCACCATCCGTTACTGAGTTATTCCGTAAAAACCATTTTTCCCATGTATTTCCAATGGAGAGGTCATGCCTCGTACCTGACCTTAGTTCATCGATATCAAAAATACCGGAACATATGTTAGAGAACTCGGTGGGGCCATTATGTGATATGAGTTTCAATCAGATAAGTTCACCCTGCTCCGACTTATGCTATGTTAAACTTTTTTTGAGGTCGGGTCACTTGACCTGTACTGGTGACCTGACCTGAGATGACCCTAACCTTAAAATTTTCACAGAAGTTGTAAAAATGATGAGGGAAAAGGTATAACAAGTACGGCGGCGCTACGCGCCGCCGTTTTTCTCCTATCTCCGAAAAACCCGAGGGGGGCGGGTACCCGCCCCCGTCAATGCGCGTGTTAAGGTCAAGATCGTGATAAGAATAGACGGTTTGAGGATGTTCAGCTTTATCTACCCAGTATTTACTGAAAACGAGCGTATCCATTTTTTCACCATAGACTTATAATGGGGTGACCAAAAAATTGACCCCACCTTAGGTCAACAATATCAAAATTCCGAGATAGCAGATTTTTAGACCCTAATGATCTTATTATATTGTGAAAGTTTCAAACTGATCCGTTTATTGGTGTTCCCTGGGCGCCGCTTCAAACTCGTGATTTTAGGTTTTGAGGTCGGGTCACTTGACCTTGAATAGCTCTTGACTTGACATGACCTTATCTCAAAAATTTGGTCAGATGTGTCAAATTAATGAGGAGTAAGGTACTGTAAATTTCGTTGTTCTGCGTCTCTTCGTTTATGAGCTATCTGGGGAAAAACCAGGAGAGGGGGGCGAATTTCGCCCCCCCAGCGGGGCGCGTGTTAAATTTCTGATCATGATGTAGGCTGTTGAACGTACCATACGAATTCGGGTGTTATCATTTGTCAATATGAACACCTATAATTTAAAATACGTGTTAAAAATACTAAAGTTTAGAGAAAATATTGTTACAATTGACCCCCATTGCAATCACCCAGTCATCCCGCAGATAATCAAATATGAACTTAACAAAGGACACAGACGGGGTTAACCGCTCTAAACCCAGGGGCAACTGACTCAGCTTTCAATCTCCAAAATGTAATTTTCACAGTTGTAACGAAATATAAGCGGGATGATGAGACTCACAAGTGAATTGTTTTACGAAGATCTCCCAAAAACATTACATAGCCATATAGTGGAATTATCTTATCGTTTCATTGCCAAACATCGGCCATAAGTGAAGTACCCAATTGCACAGGTATTGGTATGACGTGGAAGCTGGTAAGGTTCGGTAATTAAAGCCACTGACATTTGTACCGTGTTACATTTAACTCCAGCCACTCCTACCTAATCAAAAACAGTTCAGATGATAACAAATTCGGATTAAAACACAATAACTAGACATCTAAATATTTTCCTCTTTAAAGTTCAGGATAAGCGAGTAAAAAGAATCAGGAATTGCTTTCACATACCTGCCGGGTTCGTCGGCCGGCGCGTCAATCAGACGGAGTGTTGAGGAACGAGAGTTTCGCGCTCCTCCCGCTAGATGTCTGTACCGTCGGTTTCCTGACCACGCCAGCCGAGTGTTGGTGACTGAAGCATACATTTCAGGCTCTGAGCCCGCGCTATTACATATAATACACTGTAGCGGCAACAGTATAGGCGGATCCACGGGCAGGTAAAAAGGGGCACTTGCCGTCCCCCCGTTCGACCCTCAGCGTCCCCGTGCTGGCGAATTTGTCGGAAGAGTGGATGCCCAGTGCAGTCCAGGGCTGTGAAAAATAAATTTACCACCCCACCTTCCAATCCTGAGATGTCCTTCAAATAACTTACCCCCAGCAAATAGTTCGGTACGATGCCTAATCAAATAACGCTGGCTGCGGGCGGGTTATGTCCGTAACATTGGTAGGGCGGAAGTCCGGGCGCGGGCCGATTTTGATCGGGTGCGAAACAACTCTCCGGACCACACCACGAGACCTAACCCAGAATTAGCTCACCCAGGACTGCTGGCCTACAGCCTGCTTTTTACCGTAATGCCTCTGGTCAACAGTTGCAACTCGAAAGATGATAGATTGGTAGATTCCATGGGTAAAGTGTCCACCTACCGGCAAATTTCGCACTTCCAACACCCAATGGTTCCGCTAGGCGGTCAAATGCCCGATACGGATGCTTGGTACTGCTACTTCCGAGAAGCCCGCTCTCACCCGTGGAACGGATTTAAAGCCTCGCAGGACTGTAGTCGAATAGGCGCGGGCTACCCCGCCCAGCCCGCCCATAGCCCACTCTTAGCCCACCCTATGGGCCTATGTTTGCTGAGCCGTTGGCAAATGGGATGGGATAGGCCAGGGAACTTGGGTAGTTTAACATATGAATACGAATAGAGAGAGAGAGAGAGAGAGAGAGAGAGAGAGAGAGAGAGAGAGAGAGAGAGAGAGAGAGAGAGAGGCTCCAGGGAAGGCAACCATGAATGGCTGTCCCTTCTTCTCCCAAAGTGTGATGTTCGCCCATTGTCATCAATTCCAATGTCGTTTTTATGATTTTTGGCCCACTTGCCACACCCCCAAAACTCCCAGTCTGGGTCTGGCACGTCGAATGAGCTCCAGCTTTCCGAATGTGGACTGGACTTTGGCTGATGCTTACTTGCTGGCTGGACTGGCTGATAATGATGGTGGTAAAAAGAATGCCCCCGAAACGGCTGGAAAACTTTCAATTTTGACTGAACTGGATCTGAATTAACTTGACTCTGAAACACTCCAGCGCAGGGGCCTATACGCCTCCTAGGGGGGGTGGATATAGACAGGGGCGGACCCAGGACGCTAAACCAAACATGGCCTCCCACAGCGGTCTAACTTTGACCTAATTTTAGCCGATCTTGGCAATTTTCTTAAAACCGTTTTTTGTTTTTTTCATGACTTGTTGCCTACCCTCCACCCCACACCCAAACCTAGATCTGCCTCTGGATCTACACGAAATTTTTTAGGAGGTTAACCTGAAAAATCGTGAAAACCATTGTGTTTCTTTAAGAACTAAATCCAATGAGGTTTCTATTAGAACTGGGTGCAGCATGGGCCTTGGCGACACCCAATGCTGGGGGGCCGCTCCCCCGCCGTTGGATTCGCCCATGGTTGCACATCACATGCAGTAACGGCAAGCTATCGCCTACCACGGCCTGGGAGCAGGCTGTTCCGCAACACAACCACTGACGGGGACACACTAGACAATTTCCCAGGGTATACTGTTCCGCATTACACCGCCTGACAACGGACTGTGCCGCAGTGCACGGCTCAACGGAACAGTGCCGCCGGGAAACTCCCCGGTCGGACTAACTCGGTTGGGAGGGCGTCACACTGAAGATCCGAGGGCCCCAGTTCGACCCGACTTCGGCACTTACACCATGCAGGGCACCCCATCTTATGCTGTTTACAGGGGCGCCGCCACGGAATTTTCGCAGGGGGGACAGACCCGGGCTGGTGCTGACCGGGGAGGCGAATTTTGAGCATATTCGGTAACTGACAGCATTAATGACCATTGAACCAAAAATTTTGGGGGGACGTCTCCCCTGGTTGGCCAACAGGGGGACGCGTCCCCCCCGTCCCCCCGCTTTCGGCGCCCATGGCTGTTTATTTAACTTGCTGACAGCGCAAATCCTGGGTTGGGCACGCCCCACACTGCTCCAGCTAACGATTAAGACCAGGGAGTCAGCTGACTGGGCTTTGGCTTGATTCTGGCCCAATCTAATGCAATGATTCCAAAGATGTAAGCCAATAAATCCCTGCTTTGATCCTATTTTTGCAATTTCAAATTTTCCGTAACTTTTATGGGGGGGAAGGTCTATCTTAGAAAGCTTCTGGACATAATTTCACGCCCCGCCGCACGAAGCCTGGTATGTTCATAGAGCCTTCTGCGGAAATATTCCGTTGGCTGGAATCTGAGCTGTCCAACGGCTCAAAGTCGAGCATTCAAAATATTGCACAAATCCACCCTTTCATCCGGATATTAGGACTCGTCTAAGCTTCAGCCGGAATAAAGAAGTCATGATCAACCTGTAGAGGCTGCATTGCAATTTGCCGGATTTGCTAAATCCACAAAATAGCGCTGTAGTACTGTAGCTGGAGCAGGCTTTTCTTACCAGAGCCAGCTCTGACTGCGTTGCCCGACACCGCCCTGCGGACCCTGCCCAGCACGGTGTCGTTGTGGGAGGCGTTGGTCCGCTGGGCATCCTCTCCGTCGAAGCCCACGTAGGCCACCGCCTCTTCGTCATACTCCTTCACCAGTTTGCTCCTGGAATGGGTGAGAATGGGCTTCAGTTTTCGGGGCACCGCCACCCCACGATGCTGTTTAGTCTGAGTGTAAGACTGTGATACCAGGACGAACGGGCGGTGCTGAGAAAGAGAATACGGGATTCCAGCCGCGCACGGTGCAGTTAAGATGACGACAAACCCGTCAAAATATAAAAAAACTATCCTTGACAGGAAAAGACAAAGTCGGCAGCTACTGTAAAGCGCTAGCAGACTTCGTTAACTTCACGACTGCGACAACAAATACATTTTTGGGGCTTATCGACGCACTAGCTGTCAGGGTCATATGGCGTCCCCAACTCTTTCACTTTTGGAAGGGTTTCTTGGGAGTCAGATTGCTCCTTGTTCAGGAAATCCACCGAGCCTTGAACCCGGGTCGGCCGCGTGGCAAGCTAGCGTGCTAACCACTCTGCTCCCGCGCCAACAAAGATGTCTGTCCTGTTTTAAGATTATTCCAATCTTCTACGCTCTGAACCGCTCCATCATGCTCTGTCGATTCCACAGTTTCACACTCGCTTGTAGCGGCTGCCCGTGTTCACACTCACTTGTAGCAGCTGCCCGTGTTCACACTCACTTGTAGCAGCTGCCCGTGTTCACACTCACTTGTAGCAGCTGCACATGGGGCAGCAGGTCTGGCAGAAGGAGCAGTAGCAGCAGCAGCAGACGACGATGATGATGATGATGATGATCAGCGCCAGTACGATCAGCAGCCAGAACCAGACGTTGTCGATGGTGGCCGACGTCACCACCTCCTTATTGTCACCCTGCACGCAAGGGAAGGATACTTATCAGAGAGAGAGAGAGAGAGAGGGGATTGGACTTGCTTTGGTAAAGACGTGCCGACTTCTTTGTTATCTCCTTGGCGAGAGAGTGGATTCATATAGGGCAGTATTGAACGATTACTCAGATAATATTTGTGATGAGAGAAAAAAGTAATAGGTGTCGTACGTTTCACCTGCGCAAGCAGCTTCACATGCTGGATTATCTTAGAACTATTCAACTCGTGGAGAAAACCTTTTGTAAATGACGGGCGGTATATGTAGCATTGACGACCTAATTCCAAATATCTGTGTATGTGTAATGCTGGCTAATGTTTCTGCCGGCCGTTGTTTCCCAAATCAGATCTTGCTCAATACGCAAAACTGAGAAATTTTGGTATGGTTCCTATATTCAACTTGTTTGACCCATCAGTGTGCCACAAGTTCTTCCTTAGAGATAGACAACACTAAAAAACCAGCCGGAGGCCAGAGCGCAAGTACTCCACAACAAGCGGGATTTCACCAGACAATTTCAATACCACAAACTCAACATCCCTTTACATAATTTGGACCCAGTAAAGGAATCTCGCAGCCGAGTGGACGTCACACAGCGATATGGCAGCGATATGGCAGCAATGCCTCACACAACCTTCATAGAGTGTGTAGAGCTAGCTTTAAAAGTACTTATTAAAAAAATTGGAAAGATACCCTCTTGAGAAGGTTGATTCTGGGAACACATTGAATGGTAAATTATGATAAAAAGTCTAACCTCTCTAAGGCATACTGCACCTGTCAAAGCTGTTTGAATATGATGAATTTTATGATCTTATGGGTGAAGGAAAATGTCACCGCCAGCGTGACGTCACAGTAAAGGCGTCCCCAGATTAGTGGTTGGAACTGCCACAACTGCTGTTTATACGCAATGAAAATGATCAATTCCCACGCTCGGCCGAGGCCAGCTAACATGCCCGTTGCCAGGACTGAGCTTTTTCTGGGGGGGAAGCTGGATGATTACGTTACAGCACGAATTCATCAATTACGACTAATCAGAACTTGTCTTGTTTCTTGCGTGCGCTTGGCGCACTTGGCAGACAAAGCAAGCGCACCTTCAGCACCATATATTATATTAAATTTGACATACACAGCATCTCCACTATCCATGTGGCTATTCTGACGCCGGTCGTAATGAAGATGAGGGACGTAAATGGCAAACTTAAGCAAAAACACACTGTAGGATAAGGTTAAGGATAGGATGGTTGATGGGGAAGGACAAGGATTATCCACGGGGAGGGTCGCCACAGGCGCCGCGCTCAACCCATGGAGTTAGGTAGTGGGACTTGAAGGGATCCGGTGAAAAAACATAGAAAACAACAAACAAACAAGGCGTGACGATGACGGTGATGATGGATTATTCTCTTTCTTTGCCGACTGGTCTCTCTTTAAACCCCCCATAATGAGTGGGGTTTAAAGACAACACTGATTTAGTGTTCTAAAAAGATAACAGTTGAGTCCAGAGGAAAACAACAGCTATTAGTGCTGTTCCCCAATCTTCCAGCCCCCCTCTCAGTCGACCCTGGCCCCGTGCACGTTGACCAGTCAGCTGGGCTGGCCAATACCGCCGATCGTGTAAGTGCAGCTACAGACTTACATTGCCTGTGTTTCCGACTATCCAGGTGCAGCTACAGACTTACATCACCTGTGTTTCCGACTATCCAAGTGCAGCTACAGACTTACATCGCCTGTGTTTCCGTCCGTGTAAGCGTGGCTACAGCCTTACATTGCATGTGTTTCCGACTATCCAAGTGCAGCTACAGACTTACATCGCCTGTGTTTCTGTCCGTGTAAGCGTGGCTACAGTCTTACATTGCATGTGTTTCCGACTATGTAAGTGCGGCTACAGGCTCACATTGCATGTGTTTCCGACCATGTAAGTGCGTCTACAGGCTTACATCGCCTGTGTTTCCATCCGTGTAAGTGTGGCTACATAATTTTCCCTGTGTTTCCGACTAAGTAAGTGCGGCTACAGACTTACATCACCTGTATTTCCGACTAAAGTAAGTGCAGCTACAGACTTACATCGCCTGTGGTTCCGTCCGTGTTGCCGTTGGAGTACCCCTCCAGTCCTGTGGTGTCGAAAATGGCGTCGTACCGCCGCAGAACCAAGGCCGTAATCAACGTCTTCTCCTCTCTGGTGAGAAACAAATCAACTCAGACAGTCGAGCCTCTTACACAATCACACTTTCGGATCTGCACTGGATTAATTTTTTTGTACGCACCTACTGAGCTAAGAAAAGACAAATAAGGTTGGGGAGTGAACGTTAGGATTGGCTAATTCCAACTCTCAGAACATAAAGTTGAATATTTTTATTCTTAACCCTACTGATACATTTCAAGAGGAACTCAACATTTCGGACAAAATACAAGATGAAGACACACGCCAGAAAACGGCGGCACGCAGCGCACCTTGGCACACCTTATCCTCGATCAAGTTCGCAAATTTTCTCAAAATCTTAAGGTCAGGTCACCAGTGTAGGTTAAGTGACATCACCTTCAAAAAGTTTAACGTAGCATAAGTAAGAACAGGGCTAATCTATTCAATTGAAACTCGTATCACATAATGGGCCCACCGAGCGCTACAAAATATACTCCGGTATTTTTTATATCGATGACCTAAGCTCAGATACAGACATACCTCAGATGCATAGCTCTCCATTATAAATGCATCGGGAAAACAGAAATTGGGCTGTATTTGTGTAGATACAGCCGAGAATATCTCAATATTCTCCAAATTGTAGCATCCTGGGCCCCTTTCCAGCCTCATGTTACAATATAATTTTTTACCTGTGACCTCTGATGGTTTCAGACTAGGGTCAATAACTTTGCAGGATATGACGATGAAGCTTTTATGTCAATACTATTACGTTTGAATTGCTCTTGGGTTTCGATTGATATGCATATCGACTATCCTGGATCGAATAGTGACCTTGAGCTGACCTGAGGTCAGGTCATTATTGTCTTTTGACCTAGTATAGTCATACTGCAAGATAGTCGCACTGCATAGTACAGTCATACTGCATGCTTCTTAGTATAGTCAGTGCATGAGGAGACTATATCAGTGTCTGTTTGGCTCAGGTCAATATTGAGGTCTTGGCAGGCTAAAGTAGGTGACATGCTAGTGAAAAGTTTCTGAGCTCTAGTTTCTGAGAGAGTTGAGTTAGAATCATCTTGAGGCACTATTCGCTTCCCCTCGTTACGGCAAATCAAATGATGTATGATATAGTCATATCATACATAATTTGATAAATTATGTATGATAAAGCATAAATTGCATAAATTATGTATGATAAAGTCATATCATACATAATTTGATATAGTCATATCATACCGAATCTGATTTGTCGTAACAAGAGGAAGCAAATGGTACCTAAAATTGATTCTAACTCAAATATATCAGACACTAGAGCCCAGAAACTTTTCACTAGCATCTCACCTACTTTGACATGCCATGACCACATTTGTGTGAGCTTTCCACCAGCGTTAGCATTTTTCGCTATCCCACATAGGTGCCAAGTTAGAGGGGGGGAGGGTGTTTGAACACCCCCCAAGTCGAAAGTGGTTCGGAGGCCCGCCGGGGCGGGTGCTAATGATTTCCGTACAATGGGAATAAGAAATTAAGAATAAAAATAGGGATGCGGATTTCCGGTGACTTTGGGCAATTTAGTACCCGAATCTACTTGGATTAATGCATTCAAACACAGGCAACAAGCAGTGTAGGACCCTGGCCGTGGCAGCTCACGCTCCGGCGCCGTTTCTCTCCTCCAGCTCTCCATCTTTCTCGAATTTTCTGATGTCGGTGATCTGGGCGTCTCCTCCCGTGAACTTGGAGAGCTGCTCCTCCACGGTCTCCTGTAGACACGCCCGGCAGGCGTTCAATCCCCTCTTCTTACTACTAACACTCCACGTCTAGTTTTTATGAGGCTGAGGTTTCAGGTTGGTTATTGTGTCGTTTTAATTTATCGACAGTATTTTCTGGATTAACTTTTACCAACATTTATTTATTTATTTATTCAAAAAATTGCCAACAGATAAAATCCACTCACAGGCGAAGTCAAAGCATTAAAAAGGCTATCTAAATCACAAAAATCGAGACAGTGTACTTCCTAAAAACGGTAAAAGGTAAAATATATAAATATAAAAAACACAAAAACGTAACAGATAAGAGCTGATAGCAGTCCTACCGAGCTTTACGAATCTAACCACACATGTCTTGAAAGTATTAAAATCGTCACAAAGGTCGGCCCCGGAAGCGGCGAAATGTGTTCATGCTTCTCGACAAATAGACCAAGAACTTTTCAAGACTGGACGAAAAGCTACACGGTGTTGACAATCAGCTTCAAATATACGGTCCCATCCAATCGCATTTCAAAAACTATCTTGGTAATAAGCTATGAAGTTTCCGATTTAAATTAACCAGCAGCCATAGATAAAAAATTATCATGTATCATGCACTTTGCGACATCGTTCCTAGATTAATCCACACGCAGTGAGCTTTGAAATTGCAGTGGAGTTTGGCAATGTTGTGCACTTGGTTTATGTAAACAGCAATATGGAAGGATTCTGGGAGAATCGTTGGTAATAAAATCTGTCTAAGGGTGCTGAATAGCCACGCTGATGTCTATAAAAGCATATGCTGCTTTAGTACTGAAAGTCGCTATATAATTAAGATTATAAGACTTGTATCAGAACTCCGGCAAATTACGCGACAAAATCCGTTGGAAATATATTGCAATATATTTGCAACATATTGCGATATACATATGTGAGGCTAGAAAAACAACATTGTTGAGAACAAAACTTTTTGCATAAATCAGTCGTATTAATCATTAAGTTTGCAGATACCAGTAACCAATCAATTATATTACACTTCCCTGTACTCCCTTCATATGGTTGTCCTTATATACAAAAACTCAATCATTGTTTAGCGTACCACTACAGAGCTTGAAAATGGATGATGCCGCTTACCCTGTTCCTTCTCACGTAGTCAACGTCCTGTTTCACCAGAAAGTTCATGAACATCTCCACGTCTTCTTTCTTGTAGATGAACACTTTCACCGAATTGGACCTCTGAGGACTTCCTGAGGGGAAATAAAACAAATGCAATGGTATGACTATCAATCCAAACATGCGACCAAAGGAAATATCGAACACCAAATAGCTGTAAGAAAACATACAATTATCAACACCATGTAATACAAAACGGTCTTCAGTGGTTATAGCAAAATAAAGTACGGCAAACAGGAAGCATATATTTTCTGTTCGAAAAAGCAGGGCTTATCATGGATTAGATATCAGATCAGTTATCCAGTCTAACCCACGGGGATTCAGTTATACTGGGATCCGGATAGGACTTCGGCTCTGAAATGTTCCGATACAGTAGCATTTTAGATGGATTGGATGTCAATTGCGAGTCACGGCCTGAAAACAGATTGGTCTGGAGCTATCAGTGGAACCAGTGAGTTCCCGGAGGAACAGTGGGGTTTTCGAAGGAACTTTCTTTCGAACTTTCGAACAGTCTTCGAGTTTTGATTTGAATCCTGTCTCCTTAGCGTTACTTTGAAATAATATAACTTAGTCAAGGCCGTCATCACTAAAAAACTTTGAAGGTGGCTGACAGTTTTAAAAGCTTCTTGTCCCAAGCGGCCTCCAAAATCACGTGAGTCACAACAAAAAATCAAGCAGGGACATCAGCTGCGAAAATGCGATGACGGACGAAACCCCATGAAATATTTCATATTTCATCTTGTTTTATCTTGTCCCACAGATCACCGAGAAAAATGCGAACCAGTCCATGACGTAGCCGATGAAATAACAATATGACATTGCAATATCAACCCCGGATTAAAAAAAGAACAGGATGAATTAGGTCCATTTTTTGAGCACAAAAACACGTCCACCCTCTGTGAGCGACCGACTCGAAAAGATTAGCTCCAGTTAAAATAAATCAAATATACCAAAACCGCCATAAGACAAATTCGAGCGACTACACAATGCAGAAAGTGAGTGGTGAAATATTCAAATATCTATCGACGACACCCGCCATTGTCTTAGATATTTATGTCCATACTCCCGGTAGTTTACCAAGCTGTCTTCCATGGTTACAACATATTGTTTGGCCCATTCAGCTCCTTGCATTCAAGCATGTGACCGATTATGACAAAATTTTTTGCGCTTAATCTTTCAACTCAGACTCAGAGCAATAGGTCGGATATCATCGCACCATCTGAAACCAGCACCCTCTGGCATCCTACACACACTCTTGCCTTCCAAGCATTTGCACTTAACCACGAACAGCTGGAATGAGCTAAGTCATGTGCTGTTTGAGAGCGTCATCACCTACCCTGATCGGAGCGGACACCTCCAGATTGATGACGTCATCCACTACCCTGATCGGAGCGGACATCTCCAGATTGATGACGTCATCATCTACCCTGATCGGAGGTCATCTCTAGATTGATGACGTCATCACCTACCCTGATCGGAGCGGACACCTCCAGATTGATGACGTCATCACCTACCCTGATCGGAGCGGACACCTCCAGATTGATGACGTCATCACCTACCCTGATCGGAGCGGACACCTCCAGATTGATGACGTCATCACCTACCCTGATCGGAGGCCGACACCTCCAGGTTGATGACGTCGTCTCCCCGTTCGACGTCGCCGCTCCTCTCGAACTGGAGCGCGCTACTGCGCAGCTCCCTGTCGCTGCCCACGCTGAGGTCCATGGGCACCGGCGTTCGAACCCGCAGCAGACCTGCAGAACAATGCCCGAGGTATCTTTGTCGAGGTGGTTACACTGGATACATGAGCAGGCTCAGTACGCGCCATATACGTACCGGCCGCGGGAACGGACTTACCGACTCATGTAACCGGGAGTTCCGAAAGCAGACAACCGGTTACATGAACTGATAAGTCCGTTACGGTGCTAGGTACGTTCATAAAGCGTACTGAAGTGGCTCATGTGTCCGAGGTTAATATGGCGGACAAGCCGGTCAGTTGGGGAGTAGTTACAGGTACAATTACGCTCGGAGGCGGTACTGGAATCAGGCGTTGCGCCAAATTCAGTGGGCCTGCTTGGTATGGAGCCCGGGATCATAGGGGGATCCAGGGGCAAAGGGAGGCAAAGGGGGCACGTGCCCCCATCGACCTTTGGCGCCCCTGAAATGGTCACGGCGCCCTCTGAAAGGTCGATGGCGCCCCCTGAAATGGCGCTTTCCACCCCCACCCCCTCCCTCAGGATGCGAAAATCGGCGCCTACCGATAGGATTTTGCACCCACCTGATGGGTTTTGCTGGTCAAAAGTGGCGCCCCCCGATCGGCAATCCTGGATCCGCCTATGCCTGGGATGTTTAGTTAGGAGAGAACACTCACCACTCAGACAGCTGAGCAGAGAGCGACCGGTGTGGCTTGGCCAGTACCCGTCCGTTGGTCTTTGCGAATCAAAGTGGTTCCTATGGACCCGCCAACTGCTGTTTTTGGACAGTTTTTTTGCTAACATAAAACGAACAGGTCTTTCCTATAGCTGTCAAAACTGGCAACATGATGAAAGACAAAATAGCGGTACCCAGCAACTACAGAGACAGTGCCTTCGACAAAACACTCGGCTGTAAGTCTATACTATGAGAATATATCACGGCCAAGCTTGTGTGATGTCTGTTCACATTGACAGATTACCTGTGGCGCGGTCAATATCGAAGTTCTCGTGGAATTTGCCGCCACCCGAGATTCGGTACTCAATCTTGCTATTCTTTCCGGAATCCCGATCTTCCGCCTGAATGACGCATTACTGGTTAAACACGGCTCCAATTTTTCGAGCCAATCCATTCCAGCTGCTTTCGTGAGAAGCGGGATTGGACGGTGTTGTCTTCTTCGCATTTTTTCATTAAACCAAACAAGTTAAAGATGTGAACAAATGCTGCAGATTATATATGATTTGTTAGAGACTGATTTGTAGTTTGGCCGGTTGTTAATCAGCCTGTCACACCGAATCCTGGAGGAAAAATTGAGCAGGTTCACCGGGATTATACATAACCATTCGACTATAATCTGCTCAGACAAAACAGCATTTCTCAACATTTATAGAGACGACCCCTTCGACATTTGTGTGCAACGGGAAATAAACATTTCTCCTGGCCTTTAGCAATCCGTTAACCCTTCACAAGCATGGCGTCCAACTTAACAATTATATCAATACAAATAAATAATTATAAACAGCACACCGGGCCTTTTCGGAAAAGAGTCAACGTCTTGACACTCGGGGTTGAAGTCTAAAATTCTACTAATTTAAACATTTCTAGGTTGCAAGTAAGCAATCACCGAGTCTTAAGAGAATTTTACCACGCACTTTTCCAACGCCGTCTGCAAGTCAGCCGTACCACCGGCTAAAGTGTTCTCAATGGCTGTATACGGCGTCAGCATTTGCCGCCCAGTTACAACGTTTCTCTAGCCGCTTTGCTCGATTTCATCAGTTGTCAAAGCTGTTAGTACTCAGTAACTACCGGTAAATAACGTAACGACTTCGCTATGCCCATATACAACACTTGTCATCGCCTTGATGCACCATAAACAGGTAATCAAAGCCAGCTAGTTAATGCACCTATGTTCCATTAAATGTCGTCTTGCTTAAGGTTGGCTAGACTCCTCATGCGAACTCTACGCCCTGGATGAGCTTTTCCCCTTTGTGGCTGTTACAAGTGGGGATTCGGTTATGTTCTACGACAAGCTTGTTGCCCTTTTCCTGTCAGTCATTAATTTGTTTGACAGTTTTGACGAACTCATTTATTTCCCAAAGGCCTTCGTTGCCCTTCGATTCCACGGTGGTCTTGTCAATTGGCAATTAATTCGTCTCGTTTTTTTCTTATTTTGTTCGTATATTCGATTTCATCCAAATATCATTGGGTATTTCAGGCATCCATTGGCAATATGCACCTACTCACAGCGCAACTAACCAGCACACAGGCAAGAAAGCAAGACACACGAGATACGCCTACGTTGAGGTGACACGAGACCGGTAATTAATGATTGACAGCTGGTTGGTCGCTGACCACCTTTCTAATGCTAGCTTGTGATCGTGCGTTTACGGCTCTTGCCAATTCATACCTAACACCCAGGATGATAAGGGGCGGAAAGCCCACCGACCAGAACAAATCGGGCAGGGGTGCGGATCCATGATCTCTGGAATGCTAGTTTGCCGTGACACACTTTGCCAAAAGTCCTGACAGTGGCGATTGTCCGACGGTCAGGGCCGTGGTGTCGTTTTCAGCTTCATCGGAGAGAAAAAGAAAAACATCGAGCGCAGGTTACTGGGCGATGGAGGAAAAATTATCGTCTCCAAGCTCCATAAAAATTCCGACCTGAAAAATTGACGCTCCAAAACTCGAAAAAAATACACAGCTGCCCCGTGTAACTGTGTAGCACTGACGAGTTTTTTTATAACTACCCTGTGCTGTGTAGTTTCGTCTAGTTTTGGAATGTTAGTTTCTGAGGACTGAATTTTATGGAAGCTTGGAGACGATAATTGTCCCTACCACGACGGCTTTGGCCTTGCTTCTGTCATTAAAAAGTGGAGCTGTGTAGTTTTTTCAAGCTTTTGGAATATTAGTCCCTCAGGACTGAAAATATCTGGGACTTTGAAGACGACCATTTTGCTCACCATCGCAAGCTTGGTTTTGGTTCCGACTTCACTAAAACGTGTTGATTACACCGACATGCTAACTTCTCCGTACCAATCCATCATGTATGTGGAATGTAGTAGCACATTTGTCCAGGAATCTAGAGGATATCGAAGGCAGTGGCAGTACTGATGCACTGTTACTGTCTGCCGCTGCTGGAATCGGCAGTGAGCAGGCCGATCTGTGTGCTGGACAACCACTGGCGCGGCACCATCCAGCAAGCCGTGTTCGATGTTTTCTTCTCTCCAATAAAGCCGACAGCAACAACACGGACCAACAACTGGTGCGGGAATTCCTCGGGAGACTAATACACAAAATTGAAGATATCCAGTCACCTGCATGATTCGTTCTGACCGATGGGCTTTCTGTTACGCCATCCTGGGTGTTGGATATAAATTGGCTGAAACAAAACCGCCGAGGAATAGAAGGGTAACAGAGGCCTCTGGGAAATGAATGAGTTCGTCAAAACTGTCAAATAAAAATGGACTGTCAGGAATAGGACACCAAGCTTGCTGAACATAACCAAATCCCAACTCATCATAACCACATATAAAGAAGACAGCTCCTCCAGGCTGTAGAGTTGGCTCGAGAAACTCCGCCAAACCTTAGCAAGACAGCACTGAATGGAACATTTGCTAACTAACCACCTGACGTGGATTCATTATCTGTTGGAGTATGAAAGTAACGGTGAAAGCTATACATGGGTATAGCGCCATGCTAAGATAATTTCTGGTGCTTACAGAATAATACAAGCCCTGATATCTATCGAAACCGAACGATTCAGTTAGAAAAATATTGTTACTTGCCGGCCGATTCTGACGCAGTATAAGCCCATTAGGAACATATTAGCTGGCCGCGCGGCCGACATGCAAACCTCGTTGGAAAAGTGCGCGGGTGAGATATCGTTTAAAATCGATTACTTTTTACATTCAACCTAAAAATGCATAACATGGGGTTATAGACTTCAGCCTCCAATTCAAAGACGTTGTCCATTTTTGCACCACCATTTGTCTGCGCATTGAAAAAGCATTGCTCCTAGCCAGAAGCCAGGAGCAATGCGTTTTCAATGCGCTCACCCTTCATTCAATGCTTCAAGCAATGAGTTCACCCTTCATATGTATGACGCCCTACTGGGAAACAACTGCCTGCTGGGACTCACGTGCACTTTGACGGGCTCCGCCAGACTGTTCAGCTGCCTGCTGGGACTCACGTGCACTTTGACGGGCTCCGCCAGGCTGTTCAGCTGCCTGCTGGGACTCACGTGCACTTTGACGGGCTCCGCCACACTGTTCAGCTGCCTGCTGGGACTCACGTGCACTTTGACGGGCTCCGCCAGACTGTTACCCTGCCTGCTGGGACTCACGTGCACTTTGACGGGCTCCGCCAGACTGTTCAGCTGCCTGCTGGGACTCACGTGCACTTTGACGGGCTCCGCCACACTGTTCAGCTGCCTGCTGGGACTCACGTGCACTTTGACGGGCTCCGCCAGACTGTTACCCTGCCTGCTGGGACTCACGTGCACTTTGACGGGCTCCGCCAGACTGTTCAGCTGCCTGCTGGGACTCACGTGCACTTTGACGGGCTCCGCCAGACTGTTACCCTGCCTGCTGGGACTCACGTGCACTGTGACGGTCTCCACCAGACTGTTCAGCTGCCTGCTGGGACTCACGTGCACTTTGACGGGCTCCGCCAGACTGTTACCCTGCCTGCTGGGACTCACGTGCACTTTGACGGGCTCCACCAGACTGTTACCCTGCCTGCTGGGACTCACGTGCACTTTGACGGGCTCCACCAGACTGTTCAGCTGTATGCTGGGACTCACGTGCACTTTGACGGGCTCCGCCAGACTGTTACCCTGCCTGCTGGGACTCACGTGCACTTTGACGGTCTCCACCAGACTGTTCAGCTGCCTGCTGGGACTCACGTGCACTTTGACGGGCTCCGCCAGACTGTTCAGCTGCCTGCTGGGACTCACGTGCACTTTGACGGGCTCCGCCAGACTGTTACCCTGCCTGCTGGGACTCACGTGCACTTTGACGGGCTCCACCAGACTGTTACCCTGCCTGCTGGGACTCACGTGCACTTTGACGGGCTCCACCAGACTGTTCAGCTGTATGCTGGGACTCACGTGCACTTTGACGGGCTCCGCCAGACTGTTACCCTGCCTGCTGGGACTCACGTGCACTTTGACGGGCTCCGCCAGACTGTTCAGCTGCCTGCTGGGACTCACGTGCACTTTGACGGGCTCCGCCAGACTGTTCAGCCGCCTTCTGGGACTCACGTGCACTTTGACGGGCTCCACCAGACTTACCCTGCCTGCTGGGACTCACGTGCACTTTGACGGGCTCCACCAGACTTACCCTGCCTGCTGGGACTCACGTGCACTTTGACGGGCTCCGCCAGACTGTTCAGCTGCCTGCTGGGACTCACGTACACTTTGACGGGCTCCACCAGACTGTTACCCTGCCTGCTGGGACTCACGTGCACTTTGACGGGCTCCACCAGACTGTTACCCTGCCTGCTGGGACTCACGTGCACTTTGACGGGCTCCGCCAGACTTTTCAGCTGCCTGCTGGGACTCACGTGCACTTTGACGGGCTCCACCAGACTGTTACCCTGCCTGCTGGGACTCACGTGCACTTTGACGGGCTCCGCCAGGCTGTTGCCATCGGCGTTCAGCTTGCCGTTGTACAGCTTGCGGGTGAACTCGGGTCCGTTGTCGTTGACGTCCTGCACGGTGAGGACGATGGAGGCCGTGCCGGTCCTCTCGGGGATTCCGCCGTCCACCGCTCTCACCTGGAGCCGGTACTCTGCCCAACATCACAACTACCGTTGGTGGGTTTAATGACGCCTCTGCGGGGTTGTGGCAAATCGCCTTCAAAAGTCAAACCCTTAAATTTTGAAATTCTGAAAATGATATTAAAATATAGGATTCCGGTAGAGAAATGTTCAGAAGCTCGGAAAAATATTGTTTTACTAATTTCTATCATATATAGCCACCTGCACATGCACCAGAACATGACGCATCAAGAATGCTCCAGCAAGAAGGAAGTTGACTCGAGATGAGGTGCACTTTTCGATGTATTAACCATTGGTATAGTCACACAACCGTTATATTTGTGTGTTAGAGGGCATCCGCAAAATCTAGAAGTTTGCGGATATCCCAGGAAGTCCGCAGATTTCCTATGGAGTCCCCATATTTCCAAGAACGCTCGTAAATCCAAGATTTCCGTTTGTCTGCGAATTCATTATAGAACCCACGAAATACCGGAAACAGAACTGGCAGTCCACGGAATATCGGAAAGCCGGGTGTCTACGGAATTCCCGAGTAATAAAGAAGTACTTTTGAAAAAAATTGAGGCATGTTTTCATGCGATCTTACTAGAAATTTTTGAGTGCTGTATAATCATTCTAGATACAGATCCAGCTGGGAAAGGCCAGGCTTGGAAGCTCAATGTAATTATGCTTGAAATTTCAAATTTGGATTTGGATTTTCAAGGTATTGGAGTGGTCAGGCAAGGCTAGTTGGATGTTTTCATTATGTGTTTGACAAAAATGAAGGCAAATTCTGTTTATTTAGCCATCCTAGCCATCTTGCTCATAACAGCCTTTCTATCTGGTTCGTTGAAAGAATTGAGGTTATTTACCCTGATAATTTTTTATACCAAAATCAGTGAATAATGATGCTTCAGGCTGAATATTCCATCATCCTTCCATATTCAGTGTCAGTGGCGTAGCCAGGGTTCCGCTCAGGGAGGGTTCAACGGCCGGGGGGTCTTAGGGGTTCGTTGCTTGTTTTCAATAATATCTTGGCGTAAATTTCCCGAAACTAAATTCTGCGGCGGCTTTTTAAATTTCAGTTCTCATTTAATTATGAGTCTGATTTTTTCGTTATCAGACCCACCAAATATCAAAGTATATATGAGAGTTTGAATAATACTCTAGCAGTATTTGAAGTAATACTGAAAAATATGTATGTCTAAATAAATCACCATGAAGTTCGTAGGGTGTAAACCCGCACGACACGTCTGCAAGGTGACACTAATGCAATGTCTATAAGAAGACAATCTCATGCATTCAGCCAAATTATGTTACCAGCTACATTGTCTCTGGTAATATTGCAATGCCCAAAAAAACTCATGAAAATATGTTTTGAAAGCATCATGCCACGAAACCTGCATATAATGATGTGGTATAGTTGTACAACATGTGTTTTTATATCTCATGTGATATGCTAACCAGTGTATGAACACTTCCATACTTTTTGTTGTTGAAGGGCTCTGTTGCAGGGATCGCGGTTGGAGCGCGCCCAGTTGCGGGTGCCATTAATGAACAGCGGACCTTTCTAGAAAGCCAATCCGACCTTGCTGGCGCTCGAAGTCGAAGCGGTGGTTGGAGACCTTGATGGAGATCTCGCCGGAGGAGGGGTCCAGACTCAGGTCGTCGGCGTTGTCTCCGCTCAGGGAGGCGTAGGTCACCCGGCCGTTACTGTTCATGTCGTCGTCGATGGCTGATACCTGTAGAGGCAGGAGGGGGTGCTGGAGAACATGTTCACTTCTCTGTTGGAGGAGGGGGTGCCGGGGAACATTTACACTTTTCCGTGGCAGGAGGGATGCCGGGAAACATTTCCACTTTTCCGTGGCAGGTGGGAGTGCCGGAGAACATGTTCACTTTTCTGTGGTAGGAGGGGCGCTGGAGAACATTTACACTTTTCTGTTTAAGGAGGTAGTGCTAGCGAACACTTCTACTTTTCCGTTGAAGGAGGCAGTATCAAGGGAATTTTTTTCACTTTTTCGCTATCAGTATTTGTTAAAGGCTGGTAATATGGAATTGCATTGTCATATGCCTTTCCACGATGACGATTGCGGAGTTGACGTTAGACGCACATGCTTTTGATTCATTGGAAAGACATCCTCTTGAAATAATCGATTATAGAGGGACGTTTGATGTATACATAAAAATGGAAAAATCAAAATTTAGAAATTTTCCTTTGATGAAAAGGTAGTTAGGCGTGAGAAAAACCCATGCAAGTTTAATATTCTTAAATCGGACAGGCAGATTTTGAGATCTTAAGAGTGGGAGGAGGAGGGCATTATTAAGAGTGGGGGGGTGCCACAACCAGAGTGTGAATGAAAGTTTCTGCTCGAGGCGCGCATGTTACTTCTTACACTTTTACCTGCATCTTTTATTGGCGATAGGACATGAAAAGCTTTGCTAGGCTATGACAGAATTAGGGGTAATCAGGAGTCTGACAGGAGTAGGGTTGAGGGCCACTGACACAAGTCCTGTTGTTTTTGTTGTTTAGGGGTTTAAGGCGCTTTTACTGCGGTTAGGGATTTCGCTCCCAACACTAAAACGTGACCACATTCCAAACGTAATAAGGCTAATGAACGTGGAGAAACTGGAACATAGGCAAAACACGGACGGTGTCCAGACCAAGCCAGTCGCTACTGATGAATAAGTAATGACACTGAATGGGGCCACACGTGCTGACGTGTATGCCCCCATTCGCTGGATCACAGAGGTACACGCGTCACATCCAGGTCAGCGAGGTGGACCCAAGGGAGGGGGCAATCCGGTCATCTCCCTCCCAAGCACACTAATGTTTCATAAGTGGTCAATTGGGGTGACGTTTACGTCGGTATTGTAATCGCTTTTGGCCGTTCGCAGAATACCCCTTTGGAATTCGCGGAATACTGTTTTGTCAAAAGTAACTCAATGGTTAATTTCAAATCGACTTTCACTCAATCCTGACAAATCCCACTTCTAAATTTACTCAAGAAATGTGATAAATGATGTTCAGGTAAAACTTAACGGGGTAGAAATTGCTAGGGAACCAGTAGTGAAATATTTGGGTATTCTCGTGGATGAAAATTTGAAATGGGGTGCACATATAGACAAAATAGCAACACAACTAAGTAGAAATATTGGGATTATGAGTAAAGCAAAATACTATTTAAATTCTCGAGAACTTCTTTGTCTTTACAATGCTCTTGTGGTCCCGTATCTCACCTATTGTGCTGTTATCTGGGGAAGGAATTATCCATCTAAATTACAGAAACTGATCAGGCTACAGAAGAGAGCTTTAAGAATCATCTTGAAAAACCTTTCTTTCATCCTTCTAATGAACTTTTTGTTGAATTAAACTTACTGAAGCTACAAGACTGAAGCTGAAGCTGAAGCTACAAGCTGAATGTCATTGAGCAAAAAATCATAGCTTTGTCCAAATTTTTGAAGCATTCTTTGATAATATCTATATTGTCACTTTTCCAGCTTCATGATTCCAATAATACTCGTCTCATTCAACATTTTTCTGTGCCACTATCTACCACGAATTATAGATCCTTCTCACTTTCATGTTCGGCGCCAAAGGCTTGGAACCATATAATTTGCTCCATGTTTCCAGATATTAATGGTGTACCTTTAGAAAAGATTCAGTTAAAAAATGTTTACGAAATTACTTCATTGATGCCTATAAAACATTGCAGGAAATCTGATATTAATTTTGAGATTGCATGCATGGGCCGATGGTGTCACCAACTTTTTCTCCAAATAATTTTCACTTTTATCTTGTTTTCTTCTAAAAACACACTAGAGGTTTTTAGCTACTAATAACTAACCCACTAATACCCTCTCTGTAGTACCCGTGCACTCCTGAATGTTATTAGTGTTACTATTCTTTTCGGGGGGTGCACGGGGAAATATTCTCAACAATGTATGTAACCTAGGCATGAAAATATAAAAAAGTTGCAGCGGGGAGTGGTGCGACCCGTTAACAATGTAATAACACTGAACTGCCTAATCCTATGGAGCCTTAGTTATTGGGTCGCACGGGTAAGGAAGGGCACTCCTGCCTACCTAATCAATGGGTAGTGGGCTAAAAAAATCCCACTGCACTAGTTCCTAGCAGCTGCCGCCTCCAGCGCCCAATGTTTTCTATTCTTCTTTTGCTCGCCGATATAGGTTTTCCCCTTTAAGCCAGCCTGCTCGATCCGCCCCTGAAGTTAGCACGGGGAATTGCAACTGCCGTGGTGGAAACGAAATCTCAGCACGAACGACATCTGCTAAAGGCAGAACAAATAGTACTGATGGTACAAATAGAACAAATAGTACTGAATGCTGTTTTGACTCTGAATAGAAGCCTCAGCAGTGAAGCCGTGACCCAAAAGCAAGGACTTCAGACTTATCCAACAACATTAGCTACACTTATTCTCATCGTCATTCACAAAGTTTTTTCAGGTGACCTTGCTATCCGTGTAGCAGTCTTCACAGGAGATGAGCACAAATAATAGAGAGCGAGAGAGAGAGAGAGAGAGAGAGAGAGAGAGAGAGAGAGAGAGAGAGAGAGAGAGAGAGAGAGAGAGAGAGAGAGCATAAAACCCAAGGTGGGTAAGTGATTCTGCTATTTTCATTCACAATATCTTCCAATAGAATTCGTAAATGACTAAATTCAAAATGTCCATAGACTCAGCAGCTCCTAGAAAATCACTATCTAGTCTATCGACCATACTAATTTCAAGTGAAAGTATTTGAAATAGTTTGAAATAGAAAGGGCCGAAATACGTAACTACCGGTTGTGCACCTTGGTTCTCTCTCTCTCTCTCTCTCCTCTGGGTTATTCAGACCTGTGCAAGGTCTGTCTGGCCACCTCTGTAACGTGTTGTCGAAGCAGCACCATTCAGACGTCCGTATTGTCAACACGGCACATTGACCGCTAGCGACGTCACTAAATTCGCCCATCACGTGACCGTCTGCCTTTGGGGTTGCTGAATGGCTTTTTGAAGCAGGAGAGGTGCAAATTCTTACCTTGCTTGTAGGAAAAATTTCCTATTTGAAACGGACTTAACACTATTCAAGCATGCGGTATGTTTACCGAACTCGACAATAGCAATGTTGAAGCATAGTTACAAAAATAGTTTCTGCTAATAACACTATCTTATCAAGTCCAAAAGGAAGCCAGATTCCGGTCTAAAGATAAGCTCAAAGTGACTACAGGTGGTAAAAAAGCAGCATAATCGAATCTGGCGCGGGGTCTCATGTGTATTTGAGTCTAAGGATCTCTAGCCGAATTAGTGCTAGAGTTTACATTTTCTATTGACAAGTAACTTTCATCACTTTGATAGCTTCTTCATCCATAATGTTGCCAGCCTTCTGAGGCACACTGTGAAAGAAACAAAAGCTGCCCTCAAACAAAGCCCGCGTGACGAGGACTGGCACTGGAGACTTGTGACGGGGCTTTGGACTTGTGCGGCACTTGTCTGCTAATCCTGCCTGGAATGTGGAATGCATGTACGACGCCATTGCAGGGTTTCTACGCTGAGTTGTTTGCAGGGGCGGCGTCACGGCCTTGCGTCAGGGGAGCAATGCGCCTCTGTGTAACATACCGCATTATAGAAGAAACCATTGCTCAACCCAGGTCAGACTGCTGGAGTAACTTCTCATTATTCCCGAGTAGCCCTCAGTGTCTGAAATATTCACTGAACTATATTAAATAACTTAGGGTGTGCTTCAATGCAGCTGAATTTCTGGAATATCTGAATTTCCAGTCGTGTATAACAAAATGTTTCCCGTTCCTAGAGTGCTTTGACCAAATGCTTACGGCATTTGAAAGCTTTTGAAAATGACGAAACGAAGTTATACTCATCATTTTCGGTCAGATCAATATTGAGAACAACCAACGTCAAATGTCTACAGAAGACTGCGGTGCCTTAAAGGTCACCGCCGCCGCGGTGCAGCTGCTTGGGGCACCACGGGCCATTGTGGGAGGTCCCGGGAACAGAGCTGAGATCTGGCAGCCTTTTCCTCGACCGCTTCCCACTCAAGAGATGGCATTACACTGGGGTGTGCCCGACTGACGCTGACCGACTACCACCTTTGTTAGAAGCAAGGGCCGACCTTCAAACTAATCCACCGGTCCGTTGGCACAGCCTCACCTCCTGTCACTGGAGCAGACCTCTGTTCTGAGAAATCGAGGAATCCCGAGCAATTGGGATAGTTCCGCCGTCTGTAACGGTGGAGCGTATGAAAGCAAGCGTACGGACATGACTCCCGCAAAGGTTCCGTTAAGTGGAAAACCCCTGCCGTACAGATATGGTATTTGTGCGTGAATCTGTGGCGCAAGCACGTGACAGTCCCCGAGTCGGGGACACAAATATATAAAAGAAAAAAGTATGCGTTACAGGCTTCGTCGTATAAATCGGTACTGAAAACCCTACAGCAGAGACGTTGGCATTTTGGAAGCCTCAGTTCATAACAAATCGCTTTAATACGCACTCCGCTAGGTGGGGGGCGTATTTTGCCCCCCCCTCCGTATCTCATTTTCCAGGAAAGCTAAAGAAAAATTACGGAACGCTTTCGAAGGCACTTGACGAGACGAATATAAATTGTAGGAAGTATTTTCGTCAGGCTAATATTGAGGTCAGCAGAGGTAAAAAAAGGTTACATAGGCTTACAAAAGGGCAGTGTACGTTTTTCCTTTTCGATTTTTACTCAGCAGAGCTAGAGTAAATATTCATGTATTATTAGATTTCTCACATCGTGGCGAAGCGAATGATGTATAATATGACCTTGCTAGGTCAAATTGTGGAAATAACCTGACATCAAACTAGGTCAGGCTCACAGGATGACCTGATATGGTCATGCTGCTTATCAATCAACTCCCCGTGACGATATAAGCACAATGCAAACAAAATAGAAACTTTATCTCAATCCAGTGAGAAGTTATTAGCAAAACGATCACTGCATGTTCCTGTGACCTGACATGACATTTGAGAGGTCAGATGGTCAAAAACTGTACTTAATGGATAAGATCATGGTAAGAATACACGATTTGAGGATTTTCAGCTTTATCTATCCAGTATTTACTGAAACGAGCCCTTTCTATTTTTCGCCGTAGACTTATAATGGGGCGACAAAAAAGTTATACCACCTTAAGTAAAAATATGAAAATTCCAAGAGAGCAGATTTGTAGACCCTAATGACCTCATCATATTGTGAAAGTTTCAAACTGATCGGTTGGCTGATGTTCCTTAGGCGCCGCTTCAAACTCGTAATTTTAGGTTTTAAGGTCGGGTTACTTGACCTTGGACAGCCCTTTGACCTGACATGACCTGGCCTAAAAAATTTGGTCACATGTGTAAAATTAATCCAGAATAAGGTATTGTAAGTTGCCTTATTCTGCGTCCCTTCGTTTTTGCGTTATCTGGGGAAAACCAGGAGGGGGTGAATTTTGTCCCCCCCAGCGAGGCGTGTGTTAAGTTTGTTATGACAGTACAAGATCAAATGGCAAGCATAACCTGCAAGCATATGACACTATATGCTCACAGAGTTCCAAAACGTGTGGCAACGTACTTTGTACCTATATGACTTAGGTCACGTCAGATGATCTGGGTTTAACACGCGACTGGAGGGGGCCTCGAGGCCCCCACCTGTTTTTCCGAGGTGGCCGGAGAACCGCTTGTAGCCGAAAAACAAAACGTAGCCACATTTAACAGAATTTAATAGCGCGTCGATTGGTGAAGACTTTTTGAAAATCGGCCGAAAATTTTTTGACTTATAGGCTTTCAAAGTCAGACCTGCATTTTGAGATCGCCGTAAACGCGCGGTCGGACCAGTTAGCTTGCATTGAAGACCGAGTGGTGACGTCATAACGTCATATAAGCGGGACTTTATATCAAGGCCACTTCACATGAAAGTCAAGGTCAAGGTCAAAGGTCACAGGTCAAGGTCATATCTGCACTTTCAAGGTCACTGACCACTGTGCGTCCGGCCAAATGACGTTACCCCGTCTGACATATATTATGCTATGACGTCATCGGTAGGGTACCCCAATACAAAGGTCAAGGTCAAAGGTCAAGGTCAAAGGTCATTGGGAAAGGTCAATCCCCATTTCCCGCCAAACAGTGGCTATAGTGTTAGTCAAAGTGTAAATAATAAGTAGTATACCATATGGTGACCTTAAAGGTCAATGACCTTGAATGACCTTGAACCAAAAGTCGTGGGAAGCCTCTTTGAGACCTCTTCTCTATGAACCTTGTCCGTCTTTAGCTTATTCCCGCCATTTTCCTGCATAATCACAGCATTTACCAATCGATCACAGCATGGCCAATATTTGACCTTTACGACCTTGTTTGACCTTGAAGATATTGACCTAGGTCAATGAAAATTGGTCATCATGTAGATCACCATAGCCCCCACCCGCCTACCAAGTGGCGTTTTTCTAACCCTCTTAGTTTCCGAGATCTTAGGGGGGCCTACCAGGCCCCCCTCCAGTGCGCGTTAGTGCCAGACCCCCTCCAGTGCGGGTGTTAAGGTTTGACCTTGCTATCCACCCTGCTCCTCTCCCCGGTCATCGCCGTCGATCGTCGTCGGTCCCCCCCCCGCCGTAAAAAATATTGAGTAAGACCCTTTCTCTCTATTTTTCTTCATTCACTCAGATGGGGCAGCCAAAAAACCATGGGCGGATCGGGACGATGCGTTTACGGAACCACCATGGGACCGATCGTAAGGCAACAAAATGTTTTGGAGGACCACCAACCACAAGTCGGGTAAGTGTTTAAAACTCCGCCACTTGAGGAGCGGTACGGCCGCGTTCCTTCTCCCCCTTAAGTAACAGACCCGGCCTCAGTCAGCAATACAAACCCAGGTGGACGGGGAGGGACACGAGAAATTTTCCTCTCGCTCCCAAACCTACCGATCATGGCAAGTTTTCATAAAGACAACATTTGTTTTTTTCACGATTTCGGGTCCTGCTTCCACACCCTCCCACCCCAACCACCGGCCTAGCTCCAGAACTGCGTTGTTCTGCGTCACTTCGCTGATGTGCTATTCCAGGAAACCCACCAGCTGAGAGATTAGTCAATCCGTCCGCCCCTTCCCCGTGCGTTGCGCATGTAAAGGACTGACAACTGGTGTGACTGGCACTGGCCCTCATACACCGGCTGCAAAACGTTCCGTTCTTCCCCAATCTGGCCAAAGTCTGGATTTTTAAAAGGCGAAGATCTCCTTTTGCGAAGCGCATGACAAAATCCTGCAGACAGTGTACTGCAATGCTACATATCTCTCAGCCTCATCGATGAATCATCCAGTTCTCCTGGCAAATAGTAATAAATCACCACTGAGATGGAGTCCTGACACAAAATATGTGGGGGTGTATGTGGATCCAGGGGCAAAAGGGCGGGACAGGTTCTCCCGGATCCAGCATAAGCACTCACTTTCTACAAGCGCCGCACCGTTTGAGAACGCCCGGGTTATCCCAAGATGTTGTTTCCACTCCAGCCCAGAATACAGGATAAAATGCGACTCCAGAACCAAAACGATTGCGAAGAAGTTTCGGTGATCTCTCATTTCATTTCGCATTTCTATACCGGGAAGGAGTATTATGTAAGTGGTGAAGACAAAGCCATTGAGGCTTTCTCATCCATTGGGAAGACAAATTTTCAAATTTCAAATGCAGAAATTATTCAATTATACTCTACAAGGTACGATGCAGCCTTTATTTTCTCTACCATGGGTTGGGAGGGGGTGGCAAAACCCTTTTCCCCCTGCCCGATCCAGGTGGGGGGCAGTTCTCCCCCCGCGGCGTCGCCCGGTGTTAACATAAGATCGATGGCACCGGCGGATACCGCGCACCTGAACCGTGTCCGTTTTGTACTGCCCGACTTGTGTCGGTGCCTATCGATTTACACAGTCGTGTTTGGGTGTGTCGGAGTAAGTGGAACAGTCCCAGTGACAGGCAAGGTGCCCGTTGCGAAAGAAAAACAAATCAGCTCAGTCGTGGCTGGTTCGCAGCGTCAAATGTACATTTCCGACGTTAATGATTTCATGGGCTATTGCATAATCATGTTTCTCCACCCAATTATCAGCTCTCCCTCTCCTCTCTCTCTCTCTCTCTCTCTCTCTCTCTCTCTCTCCTCTCTCTCACCTTCAGAATGGTCGTGCCCCGCTCCACGTCCTCGTTGAACACCGCCTCGTAGATGGCCTTCTCAAACCTGGGCGCCTGGTCGTTCTGGTCCTGAACCGTCACAGACACGTTGGTGTAGCTGGTCAACAAGCGACCCATCCGGTTGCCCCGGTCAACTTCCTCTGCTTTTATCTGTCGGCAAATAGTTCGTGGTTTAAATAAAGTACGTAAAGTGTTCCAATTCTTATCTAAAGGAGTCCGGCTCCCATTTGTATGAACAAATTAAGGAGTCAAAAACTATAATTTCATCGATTGCATAATTTAGTTTGTGCTTCAACTGTTTGCTTTCAAACCCGCACCAATTTCTGAGACTGTACGACGTCGCCAACTCCCAGTCAGCTGGTAGGAGTCGTCTGAACAAGATCACATCCTGTTCAGTGCCTCCACAGGGCCTTAAACCCGGGGCACTGGCCTCAGAAGTGGACCCTCAGGAGCGCGAGGCCGCACCTCCTGACGATTCATTCATACACATGATTCTACAGATGATGATCCGTAAGATATTGCACCTCCTACAAGAGACCCAGCACGATGGACATCTCACCCTGAACTTGATGATCGGTTGCAACAGTTTCTCGTAGTCGATCAGCTGGTTGTTCTTAACCCGTATGTTGAACTCGGTGTCCCCGTTCAGCACGCTGGGCACAACCTCAAAGCACTTGGATGCCAAGTCGCCGACGATGGTCAGGGCGAACGTGCCGCGCTGTCCCTGAGGAAGAGGAGGTCAACGTCACGGCCACCGACGATGGTCAGAGCGAACGTCCCGGGGTCAATGTCAATGTCAATGTCACGATCGTCGACGCGCTCCAAACTGACGCTTTTCTGTTTTGCTGATGAAAAATGTTGACATTACGTGTCCGAGGTTGATACCAAATCATAGAATGTGACATCAAAACATGACGCAGACTCAGACGACTGAACGATGCATAACATATGTAATAGGTGTTGAGTTTTGGAAAAAAACTATACAGATATGTACCTCTTCCTCGACATGTATACATAGTAAATCCTGGGTACATGTTAATGTAACCCTTATTTACATCATTCCCTACACCAACACTGATTAATAAAAATAACAATCTGACAAGACAACACAGAGCTTACAAGAAAACTAGATAATTGATATAAGCCACAAGCCAGAAGGGAAAAAGCTAGACATTCCGAATGTGTGAGTATTATGAAAAATACATTCAGAGACAAATACAAATCGTGTTCGAGTATGGAAATAAGAAACAGCAAAAATAAACTTTTTTGTCAATATGTGTGTGAGTCTGTTATGTATCGAGGAATGTTACGCATGCGTACAAAGTACGACTTCTGCATATTCTATGTTGAAGACTGGCAAACGTTGTTTCCACATTTAAAGAGGTCACAAAGTTGGGCACAAAAACTTTTTTAATTTAACACCTGAAACTAGCGAGATCATACATGGCTTAGCCATGAAGGCAGCATGTTTTAGGCTGCCCCAATATTATCACATGACCAACAAGTCCAGTGATAATAATGCACATATAGAACTAAGGAGGGTGCAAAAACTAAAAGACAGTTTCCAGCTTTTTCTATCTGGCGTGTGTTAAGCCATCGATTTCATGGCAACTGCTGACTAGTCTAACAGACAATCGACGGGGGCAGTGACCTCAGAGAGTTCACCAGACAGCTTGGTAATACTGGCGTCTGCCAAGTTGGTAACAATGACCTGAACGAAACGAAACGCCATACCCTCACGGCATGGCAGACACTGGGACAAAACCAGTCCAGAAAACGTCCTTCACACTGGTGCTTCACGTGAAGAATGAAGAGTACAACGCAGTTCAGTAAGGCAAATGACTTGATCCAGCATCCTATTAGCAATTATGCATCAGCAATGGAGTGTTTCCAATATCACTTATCCGTATACCATGCCCTTTTTGTTTGCTGCATGTGGAAGACTCACCGACTTGTCTCGCACAAGTCTGGCATTTAAGTACTGGATGTCACTACTTGTTGCTGAAGATGTTAAGCGTTGGCCAACATCCCCGCATAGCATCAGCATAGTTGATGGCAGTTCAAACCGGGCAGTGTGTGGGCGAGGCTGTGTGGAGTGTCGTGTGTGCGAATGGAAAACCTCCAGAAAACAGGCAAAAACTCGTGCAAATCTCGTAAAATCGGGTCAAAGCACTCCAGATTTCGACAGTTGATGGCAATAAGTTGATAATTGTTAAATGCCTGCCTCCTTGAATATTTAAAATCTCCAATATTCGAGGCTTCTGCTCACACTATGACCACGAATTTACGTTTCGCCTACTTTATTATGAATATGCTGATGAAGGACTGTGCCCGAATATATAATCTCATTGTATTAGCTCCATTTTGGTTCCAGAATTCGAGAAGGCAGGCCATTAAACATTTTATCAACTTATAATCATGCTCCTTGGCTTAGCACTCCGAAATCTATCAGCTTTTGATGGCAATTACAGGGATTGCACCAGGGCTATTCGACCAGCTCTATTCCATCTCACGATCTCAACCACTACCCCAATCTTAAGGAGGTTTCGTTTGAGAGATATGGTTATGATTGCTTACAGTGTTTCTTTTAGCATTATTCGAAATAAGAGACGAAAAATCAGCCTTGTGTCCGTATTATACAATTATTACCAGAACAAGAGTCTTAATATTCCGTCCAAGGGGTATGACTACGACTGAATCTGGGCAAATGCTTGGGCAAATGGACACATATATATCTAACATACCGTTAGATGTATAGATAAATACCGTTAGATAAATAACATACCGTTCGTAAACACACATTCAGGCGATAGAACCAAGGTAGTCTGGTTCTTCCCACAACTGATTGTTTTTTTTTTTTTTTTTTTCCCCCAAACAAAACCAGTGAAGTATACCCCATGTCCTGTCAGTAAAAGACGCTGTTTCTGCTGCATGGCGGGACTGGAAAGTGAATGTCACCGGGAAAACATGTCGGCTCTGGGCTAACACATATATTGGGGAAAGCAAATGCGTGGTAGGGGAATGTTTTATGGAACATCTGAGGAATGCAAAAAACCAAACACAAAATACCTTTTTCGGAGAACATTTCGAACAAAACAAGCACAACGCACTGGTGCATATCACACCATAGGCGGATCCAGGATTGCCAATCGGAGGGGACCTTCCCGGGGGGGCGCCACCGGACCAGGGGCGCCACTTATGACCGGCAAAACCTATCAGGTGGGCGCCAAATCCTATCGGTGGGCGCCGACTTTCGTATCCTGGGGGAAGCGACATTTCAGGGGGCGCCATCGACCTTTCAGGGGGCGCCGAGGGCAAGGGGAGTGCCCCCTTGCCCCTCCTAGATCCGCCTATGTATCACACCACATTACACAGTGGATTTTTTTACACTATTCAAAATGTAGCAGATGTCCTAATTTGTGAGCCAATAGAGACTCGAAATAGAAAATTACCGTGAAACGTAATGTGATCATACTGGACACTCATCAAGCCGGCACAATATCAGTAGGTCACAAGGGTGGGACAGGGTAGGCGGGCGGAGGGAGGGGGTAGTTTACTGGTTTAATCATTTGTGGGAAGAACCAGGATGGGAGAGCACCCAAATGCGTGTTGGTGAGCTTTATGTTACACTTTAGCTTCTATGCACTTGAGCTTTATTCGGAATCTGGGGATGTGAGCTTGAGCTTAGCACGTTGAGCTTTTTATTTACTTTTACTTAAATAAAATATATGTCTATCGCTGTCTTTATGCAAAAATAACATTTTTCCTCTTTTATTTTTTTTTCCTTTTGTCTTTTCTGTGTATATTGTAGTTTATGTATGATACTTTTTTAATATTGTATAACAGATACGATAATACCCAGACTGATTCCCTCTCCCTTACTCTGGCAATATTCTATCGAAGGTGTAGCACTGGGAATGACCTATGTGTATTGGAGCTAATCGCAAACAAATCAAACTATCGTCAAACCTTCCTCAAACTCCAGAAGTAAATAAGTTATTTTGCACCTTTTCAACGCTCTCTGCAAAAGTGCGAGGTCAGGAAATATATGAACCACTAAACTCATCGTTTTAGCTTGCAGTATCAAAAAAGCAACAATAGAGAAAACTATGAAACAATATCAGATCGCATACATTATCAAAGGTATTTATACTGCAGTTGAGATTCTCAGCCTCCAGAATCCAGCACAATAACGGGCCGGATACACGCGTGACAATCCCCATGTCCCGACCACCCGCCCACAATGCCGACCGCAGTATGTCACACGCCATTCTCCCCAGCCCATCCATCACAGTGTGCCCCCTCTGCTGCGTGTCTGTGACACAGCTGAACAGAGGCAGACTCAGGTACCACGGACGGGGGGGAGTGGACAAACAGTAAAATGATCTCTGAAATCAAGCAATAAGGGCAGATTGAAAAGTATTTTGATCCATTCACCCTCCTTCTCCCTCCCTGGATCCGTCCCTGCACCGAACAGGAGCGTACTTAGATGGGGGTGGTCTACCGGAAAACCTGCTCCTGTCACGCACGATAAAGAGCCTGACGAGGGGGCAGGGAGTGCGTGATAGGACGCATCGTAGAAGGAGGACTGCGTTACCAGCTAGGTAACTTGATACACACCAAATTCCGACCGAGGCAGAGGCCAATGGTGATTGTACGCCAGTGTAGATAACACATTTGAAATCTGGGCGCACACCTGAGAAGTTTACAAATAAACATTCAAGAATAGACCTTCTGTAGACGCCCCTGAACTTCCAATATGGCAAATATAGGAATTATGTATTATGCATCTAAAGACTATTCTTAGTGGATCACTTTTAGATGGCAAACATCGACTGACAAGGAGAAACACCGCCCCCTCTCCCTACCGATTCTTACATTTCGCACGGATCATGTAAGCGCTTCTATGAAATATATGAAGTGGAGGAAAGATTAACCCCTATTTGGATAATTCATATAGAATATGACAAAGAAAAATTATGTAACAGTGTCACTAATAAAACTCGTGCAGAAATAGAATCTAATTGAGAAGATAACAGTTGAGCGTCGTCTGCTAGTATGTAAAAGAGACGCCAGTGGAAAAGACCAGAGGTTTATATGAAGAAAGACGAATACCTATGCAGCGAAGTCCGTTCTCCATGACTGAAATAACGATTATTTACTGCAAAGAGCTGACCTTCAAACCTTCACTTAACTATAGATCTCAATGAAGCTATTGTATCATTTCGCTCGCTCTTTTTCCCATCCCTTGGCACATAGGCCAACTATTCAAAATTAAACATAAACACAGCACTCGGAAATGCATGCACAAACATAGCACATAAGAGTTAGAAAATTATAGAAAATACACCATGTAATATGAACACCAAGGTGGTTTTCTATATCTGATACCATACCTCGTTTGTACAGACGCCATGCTTAAATTCCGGTCGGCATACTTGCGTGCTGGGTGGTGACGTCACTCAGTGACGTCATGTGTCGGTGAAGCATCGGGCGCTGGTAACACGAGCTTCCACTGCCCCCCCCGTTGTATGTATTTGTGGGAAGTGAAACTACTTTTCAGGAAACCTACAACGTTTTAAGATTTAGGATAGTGTGTACCCGAAAGAATATCTTTCCGGACGTAGGCAAAAGAATGGTCAATTCCTGAGCTTTTGCTTATTTCATTTTTATGCTTATTGAATCTTTTGCACTTTTAAGTCCAGTTCCCTGGTTTTAATTATCCTTTTATCCCATTCACATCACATTTTCACAGTTTGTAAACTTCCCCATTCATATAACTTTGACCAGATCCGTTCCAAAGACCACCGCGTTACTGCAGGTAACTTGTCCGTGGCGAGGGGGAGCAGCGGCAGCTCGTGCCAGCAGACCCGGCCAGCAGGTCGGTGGGTGCTAACCTTGCCGAAACTTACGGTGGTTTTCAGGGGAGGGGCGAAGTTCAGGAGCAGGCCCAGAGCGGGGTTCTCTGTCAGCCGGGTCACGTACCTGCCAGGATGGACTCGTGTTAATCCACACCAGGGGGCGGCTGTTATATCGCACTGATGGGACGTCATCACCTCCTATAAGGAGGCTATGACTTGCTTAAGATCGGATTGTTTTGTTGTCTTAGTTATGTATCAAACTCTTTCCATCAAATGTCAAAGAATCCGAATGAAAACAATCTCGCATTGGGACCTTTATACAATAAACAGTGATATATTGCTTTGTTTTTCAGCGTTTAATACTTTTTGAATAATTGGTGTATATTTCAGAACTATACTTATTCACTGCAAGAACGCAAAATCAAGAATTCGGACTGGAGTCCTCAATAAAACCAACAAATAGCCGCAGCCTCAGACCCTACAATCCGCATAGAAAGCAAATTAGCAGTATTGAAGCGGGGAAGTTGATGTTCTTATCATCATATCCGTTATCCGCCTTATCACCGTAAGTTGATAAGACCTTATTTGGTCAATCTCCTCGGGTCTGGGATGGAAAATTGAGAAAATTCAGAGATACAACCAGACACTGCTCTTCACCAGAGTTTTGATATCATTCGATTCACCACATTTCACTAAATTCATTCCAGATCACATTTCCTCGATGTCACTAAATTCACTTAATTTCACATTCACTCAATTTCAATAAATTCCACTCAATTTCACTAAAGCTCATTCAATATCCCATCCTAAACTCGAGAAAACAGGGCATTCTACTGGCTTGAAAGAAAAATTTGATTTTGTCCCTGAGGTAAACATTCCAGTGAGAGGGATAAATAAACTTACAGCCGGGAGCCAAACTCGGGCGCCTGGTTAATGTCGTTCTCCAGAATGACCACCACGTCGGTGTTGACGGAGAGCGCCCTCTCGCTGAGCGCCCGCGTCACCTCCTCGGCCGTCACCGTCACCGTCATGGGGTCCAGCGGCGACGTCAGCAGGTCCGTCATCGATGACGTCAGAGACAGGTTACCTGCGGGGGTGAAACGGTGTTGTGGACTGGGACTCAGTGATGACGTCAGAGACAGGTTACCTGCGGGGGTGAAACGGTGTTGTGGTCTGGGACTCAGTGATGACGTCAGAGACAGGTTACCTGCGGGGGTGAAACGGTGTTGTGGTCTGGGACTCAGTGATGACGTCAGAGACAGGTTACCTGCGGGGTGAAACGGTGTTGTGGACTGGGACTCAGTGATGACGTCAGAGACAGGTTACCTGCGGGGTGAAACGGTATTGTGGACTGGGACTCAGTGATGACGTCAGAGACAGGTTACCTGCGGGGGTGAAACGGTGTTGTGGACTGGGACTCAGTGATGACGTCAGAGACAGGTTACCTGCGGGGTGAAACGGTGTTGTGGACTGGGACTCAGTGATGACGTCAGAGACAGGTTACCTGCGGGGTGAAACGGTGTTGTGGACTGGGACTCAGTGATGACGTCAGAGACAGGTTACCTGCGGGGTGAAACGGTGTTGTGGACTGGGACTCAGTGATGACGTCAGAGACAGGTTACCTGCGGGGGTGAAACGGTGTTGTGGACTGGGACTCAGTGATGACGTCAGAGACAGGTTACCTGCGGGGGTGAAACGGTGTTGCGGACTGGGACTCAGTGATGACGTCAGCAAGCCTGGGGAAACGTGCCTTAAAAACGCACATGTACCCAACTTAGTCGCGTTTACACGATCAGCGGTATTGGCCAACCCAGCTGACTGCTGAATATGCACACTGCACAGTGCCAGAGCCGGTGTTTTTTTTGGGGGTGGGAGGGGGGCTGGAAGACGGGGCTACAATACGAACAGCTTCTGTTTTCTTCTTAACTCAACTTCCATCATTTCAAAGCACCAAATCGAGTGTTGTCTTTAAACTCGTCACTGCGCTGGACACACGCTTGCTTTGTCTGGTAAGCACGCCAAGGGTGGAACAAGTTAAGACAAGTCGGGTCTAGAGACAACACTGGTTGTTGTGTTGTAATAAGATGGAAGTTGAGTACAAAACAAAAAAGCAGCTATCCTTACTGTAGCCCGATTTTCCAGCCTGCCTACAAAAAGTCAGCCCTGGCAGCGTCCGTGTTGGCCGGCCTCTGCCGAGCCTGGCAACTGGTCAATGTTATTGGGTGCAAACAGAATTTCAGACATTTAACCTGAACTGGTATCCAGAGTACCTACACCCCTTATCCGTGCGTCATAACACCTTTAATGCGGTACTGTGTGGCAGAAGGAGTGCAACGTAGCACTCCTCCAGTGCTTTCCTGCTCTGTTTATAAGTGCATCCTAAAACCTTTGGAGCTTTATTGCTCGTTTATGAAGTTTAACCTCGCACGATTCCAGTATTGAGCTGCGCTTCTAACAAGCTTTTCAATATATGCTTGGTGCGTTAACATTCGTTCATCGCATGTTGTTTTCCATGGCCCTCGGTTTTCCCGTAGCAATACCGCAACCCGCTTCAATGCCTGATCTGCCTCTGGTGTAAGTACATACGCTTCCCTTTAAAAACAGTTTTGCTAATAGTGGTACTCTCTGTTTGCACTTAATTGTACACTTTGAAAAATGTCATTATTTTTTGAAACCGGCAATTTCTCGAGCAAACAATCCGATCGAGCACGTTCCAGAATCTGCAGCTGGCCTGCTTCAGAACGATACGGACTGGCCTCCGACCGGTAGCCGGCTTTGAAAAACCGCAACTCCACGGAACTATACAGGATCCAGGATTTCCGGTCGGGGGGGGGATCCGGACCAAGGAGGCGACAACTTGTGGGCGGCTAAACCTAACAGGTGGCAGGGAGGTTCTATCGCGGGGCTATCGATACTCAAGGAGGGATGCATCATTTTAGGGGTGCACCATCGACCTGTCAGGGGCGATTTGGGAGAACACCGAAGGCTTTTTTTGGGGGGGTAAGCACCCTGTTACCCCCTGGATGTGTTTATGTGATGAAGTACAAGCCTAAGGCTGAATATATTTTCTCTATCTGAGAACTGGCGGGAATCCAGAGTAGTTAATGCTTGTCCAACGATATGAGCCCCATACAAACCGGATGTGAGGGGGAAGATCCCAAATCCAGGGCAATGACCCGGTCCCCTCCCAAACTTCCGAAATCTCCGTCCATACACAAGCTTGTTAGGTTGCCGAGTGAGGTAAAGCTTCAGCTCAGGATCCCTGCAGCAGCGCACTGCTCCGCAAACAGCTGTGTTTAGCGGTACAACATACCCAACAGGAAGGTTAGGGTCCTGTTTACAGGCAGTGGGACTCGCCAGCCCCCACGCTCGGCAGCCCCCACGCTCGAGTGAAGCCGGCCAAGATGCACCTTGTCCGGGCTGAAATTTTTAGGGGAGAAAGCTGGAAGACTGGGCTACAACATAAATAGCAGCTATATTCTTTTGTACTCGCCTTCCATCCTGTAAAACATCCTGTAAAACATCTTGAAAACCTTCCATCTTGTAAAACATTTTGTAAACCCTTCCATCTTGTTGTCCCTAAACACTACTCGTCCTGTTGCTTGGCACGCTTGGTAAACAAAGCAAGTGCACCTCCAGCAGCGTAATGAATGGGGTTTACAGACGACACTCGATTTGGTTCTCTGAAAGGATGGAAGATAAGTCCAGAACAAAACAACTATTCGTGTTTAGCTCAATATTCTAGATTACCCCCAAAAAGTCGAGCCTGGCAGCGTGCCTGTTGGCCGGTCAGCTGCGCTAACCAATAACGCTGCTGGTGGAACCGCGGCTTGTGTGGACGGACGGTACTAGTTCCCGGGCAAGATAACTTTACTTAAAGGTACGTTCAAGAGGGAATCCTCCACGCCCGAGTGACGTCACACGGGCGTGGAGGAATTCCTTCACCATTGAGCCGTGTGTTAAACTGCTGCTAATGGCACTTCCAACTTACGAATTTGTGAGATTACACGGTAATGAAATTTATTCTATTTGCAATGAATAAACATTCTACTTTCGATTCTGGGTCTCTTTTTGCAAAATTCTGGATATTTAATCATTTAATTTTCCCATGTTATATGCTACGAGGTGTGACGTCACATCCGGTGGTTTTCGCTGGCTGTCGGAGGGGGGGTTGGTTCCCGGGAGCGTCGCGAAAAGAGAGCACAGCCAGGGCTGCCAGGTTTTTTTGCCGGGAAAGTGTCAAGCCGAGTCAGAAAAAAGGAAGAATGGCCCAAACTTTTTCACTAAGCGAGTCAAATGGGGATAAAGAACAGATCTGAGTCTTGAATGATCCCTCGCCAAGCTCACCCAACAACCAAAAAACAATGTTTTATAACTATTCAGAAGTACGAAACTACTGACAATTTGCAAAAAAACTGCCGGCTGAATCTGCCAATATTTTTATCGTCAATCTCCTCACGTGTTTTTGTAACTTCGGTCGGCAGACTCTGTTGCATATTCTGCCAAGTGTGCATATGTCCGATGTGTTGACATGCTGGTTTTGATTTGAACCAGTAGTGTATCCGATAGTCATTTAGCCCATTGCTATCAGCAGTCGCTTGTCTCAGCAGAGAACCAGAACTGCGTTTTTTACTCTTAATTTGAAATTTATCTAAAAAACAATGTACCCTAGCCCCACTCATCACAGTGCTGGTCGCGTGCTTGCCTGATCTGCCAAGCGCCTCAAGCAACAAGACAGGTGGGGTTTGCAGCAGCACCGGGTGTAATGTTCTAAACGATAAGAGTGGAGTCAAGAAGAAAACAAAAGCCATTCATTCTGTAGACCAATATCCCAGCTTGCTCCCAAAAGTCCGCCCCGGCGACGTGCAGGTTCACCGGCTTTGTAGGAGCGTGGGAGCCGCCGCCAATGCCGCTGCGAGTGAACAGGACTGGGCGGGGCTGGGGCGTCAATAAAATGGTAAAGTGATGGAGGCAAACAGGGTGGGACGACCGGCGGAAAATCAATGGCGGTTAGTCTCCACACCGGGACTGAGCGGTTGGTCACCACATCACAGACATCACTTCTGATTGCACGTATGTAGGTGTGATTATCACACATTTGTGTTCATAGCAAGAAACAAAGTTTTCTGGAGGATTCCGGAGGGTATGATGCCATATCACAACTAGTTGTGTGCAAATGATGATGCTGTCACCACTGTTTATCTATGGCTTTTGAGCCGTATAGAAGCAACAGGAATACTAAGCCAAGCATACAATCAGCACGCCCAGTCACCGAAAGCGCTCATTTGGGGGAGCATTGGAATGCAGATAGTAGGAACCCGGTCCGATCCCCAGCGTGCCGAAAGTGTTTCACTCGTTTGGACTTCATCCCTCTCGTGGAGACTTCGGACACTTAGCCCTCGCCCCACCGGGGGGCCAACGATGGCCCCCCTAAGGTTTTCCGGGATAGCAGAAAAACCACGAGGCGCAGCACCGCGGTTGAGGGCTCTACCTCTCACTGCATCATTTTCCCATCATCCCTGAAATTTTTTACCCCGGGTCACCCAAGGTCAGGTCACCAGACGAGGTCAACCAAGGTCACCTCACTCCACTTTAGAGCTCTGTAAGAGCTACATTTCAAAGTCGATCGATTTGAAACTTCCTACACTTCATGACCCCTCCAGGGTCTACAACGTGTATATCCGGGATTTTTTATTTCGTGCCCTGAGGCCAGGTCACGAGGCGACCTCTCCCATTGGAAAAGCATGGGGAAAAGCTATTTCATGATATAAAAGCCACAAAAATGATTGCAAATACTCAGACTGCTCAGAACAACGTTTTTGGACACCCTTTCACGGATCCCAGGGGTCATATTTGCCCTTTGACTTTTCCAAGGTCATCCAAGGTCACCAGAGGTCAAAAACAGTATTTTGACAATAACTTTTGACCTAATTGAGCTACAGCGGTGAAACAAACACCATCGTGTTTGTCTTGTCACTGGCTTTCATTTGATATACGGCAAGGTCACTTTTTGACCTTTCGTGACCTCAGGTCATATTAGGTCACGAGGTGACCTCTGGCGGTCAAACCACTGGCGGGAGGTCTTTACGTTTCACATAGCGGAAAAAGTACTGGCAATTTGCTATCAAATGTACTTTACCAGGTCTCAATAGCTCTAATGGCATAAGAGTTATGCCCAGTTTGCTTAATCATTGCATATTTGAGTGAAAATAGCCGATCTTGACCTAATTTGACCTGAGCACTAAAACATGCGAAGTAATTTCTTACTGAATTCACGCGAGCTTTCTATTGCACTTTGCAGATTTGCGCTAACGCCCATATTTTCGGAGTTAGGGGCCATCGATGGCCCCCCGGTGGGGCGAAGGTGGCGCCGGACCCCCGGTGGGGCGCGGGTTAAAGGGAATGTGGCGCCTTTATATCGTGACTTTAACTGATATAGCCAAGCTTTAAAGCATGCCAGAAAACCCGCTACTCGATATATCATTTATCTTGAAACTCAAAATTTCCGTAGAAAAAATAAAAACTACCTGAAATGTGCCCTACATGTACCCTTAGCACCAGGCCCCAGTTGACAGCCATGTTGGTGTGACGACATATGTTGACGTCACGGCGAGTATGTGTCAGCCAATCGAAGCCCTTACAGCCTGTTGAATATGGTAGTGGCTGCCAGACCATGACATCATCCACAGACGGATATTTAATTCTCGTCCTAGATAAACATTTCAAAAATCAAAATATTGAGCCTATTGTACATTTTCCAGAGAAATCATGGACGCTTCAATGATTTTCGGCTAAAAGTATCCATAATTACAATAAATTCCACGATTCGACCAAGGTGCCACATTCCCTTTAAGTCATATGTCAGGTCTGTTAATCAGGGGTCACCAAAGAAGCAGGATTCACCCCATGGTGGAGGGGATCTCTCTCTCTCTCACTCACCTGTAATCGGGTCCATGCTGAAGAAGCTGTCGTAGCCGTTCCCGTTAGGCAGCAGTCTGTACCGGACCTCCCTCGGGTTGTACTTGTCCCCGTCCACGGCGCGAAACGTCGCAATACTGTCTCCCTGCCAAAACACCAAGGTTGATATTCTGGGAATACGATGTTTTAACAACGCCCTGAGCAGTCTGAGCACTTTCATGCACGCACTATCGATGCTACATTCTCTGGCACTATGCTGCACGCGCCCTCGATGCTACATTCTCTGGCACTATGCTGCACGCGCCCTCGATGCTACATTCTCTGGCACTATGCTGCACGCGCCCTCGATGCTACATTCTCTGGCACTATGCTGCACGCGCCCTCGATGCTACATTCTCTGGCACTATGCTGCACGCACCCTCGATGCTACATTCTCTGGCACTATGCTGCACGCACCCTCGATGCTACATTCTCTGGCACTATGCTGCACGCGCCTTCGATGCTACATTCTCTGGCACTATGCTGCACGCGCCTTCGATGCTACATTCTCTGGCACTATGCTGCACGCGCCCTCGATGCTACATTCTCTGGCACTATGCTGCACGCACCCTCGATGCTACATTCTCTGGCACTATGCTGCACGCGCCCTCGATGCTACATTCTCTGGCACTATGCTGCACGCGCCCTCGATGCTACATTCTCTGGCACTATGCTGCACGCGCCCTCGATGCTACATTCTCTGGCACTATGCTGCACGCACCCTCGATGCTACATTCTCTGGCACTATGCTGCACGCGCCTTCGATGCTACATTCTCTGGCACTATGCTGCACGCGCCTTCGATGCTACATTCTCTGGCACTATGATGCGCGCGCTCTCGATGCTACATTCTCTGGCACTATGCTGCACGCGCCCTCGATGCTACATTCTCTGGCACTATGATGCGCGCGCTCTCGATGCTACTTTTCCACCCACCAGATTTGTGCTTTGCACCTGTAGATGCTTCGAAAACCCATGGTTTCCGCTGCGATTAGTCGGAGCTTGCTAGTGGATTGGGCTGAAATGCTAGCTTATTAAAAGCTACCTGCAACCTAACCAGGGGCGGGCGCAGGACCGCCGTCAGGGGAGCAACTCTGAGAAATCGCAAAAACAGAGCTTTAAAAAAATCGGCCAGAACTTCGCAATTTTGGGGGCATGGCCCCTTGGCCCCCCTCTGCGTCCGCCATTGAGCGTAACGAGAAACAATAAGACTTTTGCTCAGTCAAAAGTGAGATGTTCATTCTCTAGGCACACAGTGTTTCTTTGATAACACAGTGTTTTCGCACCGCTTGATAGAAGCCCGTGTCGGTGCACTGACCGGCTTGCTATCGCCGCTGATCTTCAGCACGGTGGGCGGCTTGATAAAGTAGGGCGGCGTGTCCTGCTCGTCCTCAACGCGGAGGATCATCGGCAGGGCCACCACGTTCCTGGTGTCGAACTTGCTGTTCCGGTAGCCGTTCTGACAACAGAGATCACGCCATCAAATGTAAACATGTACATACGTCACCATCCGGAAGTTTGTGAGGAGAAAGAAAGGTCAGAGTTACCCTTGAAATTTGTGCATATGGCAACAAAAGGGACAAAAGGATGGTTTCCTTTTGCCATGCTTTAAGTTAAATTTCTCACAATCTAAGGGTACGTTACTTGAATACACCAGTAGGCGTAAAGATCATCCGGGCGAGATCTTCATCCATCGCAAAAAACGCCTCTCCTGCAAATTAACTAGCGTTGGGCATGTCTGCTCGATATCTACATATATTTCTTCATCATATTCTCTCGTTCACGCTCTTCCCTAATCATTGATCGCTCACAATGCAGAGGTGCTTCAGCTGGAGCCTTTCCTTTGCGAACCACACAGTTTCGGTTTATGGCGTGTGGCCGGAACGCTGAGGTAATTGATCCACATGGCTGGCCCTCACATTTGACCTACATAGCCGCAGGCCAAACCTGCACTTGCAGCCGCCATCTTGATAGTGCACGCCAACGCGTAATGGCTTTAACCGTGGACAAGTAGGGGGTGTACCCGTATAAGCCCGGACACTGATGAGTTAAAACGCAATGGCTGTAGACGTAGACAGGTAGGGGTGTACCCGTATAAGCCCGGGCGCTGATGAACTAAAGCGTAATGGCTGTAGAAGTAGACGGGTAGGGGTGTACCCGCATAAGCCCGGGCGCTGATGAATTAAAACGCAATGGCTGTAGACGTGGACAGGTAGGGGTGTACCCGTATAAGCTCGGGCGCTGATGAACTAAAACGCAATGGCTGTAGACGTGGACATAGAGGGATGTACCCGTATAAGCCCGGGCGCTGATGGACTAAAACGTAATGGCTGTAGACGTGGACAGGTAGGGGTCTACCCGTAAATGCCCGGACATTGTTGAACTAAAATGCTGGCAAAATAAAGGCGCATTTTGGATCTGAAACGGCACAAGCTTGTTTCTAGAATATCAACAGAGCTGTCACTCTGCAAAACCTGCAGTAGAGATACCGTCAGGCTACTGAATCAATACCTCTTCTGGTACATGCAGGGCCCTCCAAAGTTAGTTGGTAGCAATCTACTGCCATGGCGCACAAATGCGACTGCTCCATAGAGCTTACGTGTTAAATTGGTCATTTTCCGACAGCTGCTGTCATCAGCCTATGGCCGTTGGAAAAGATCTAATAAAGCTGTTAGAAAGCCTGTTCTCTGCTCTTTCCATGTTCTATTTGGCGTTTTTACGTCAGACGCACAGAACTAGCTCGAAACATCAATTTTAGATAACTCTGCAAATGTGCGCCACAGATTTCTTGGCCCACACCCCGTACGCCAGCGTCGGCGTAGCGCAGTGGATAGAGCAATGGTCTAGAGATCAGAAGAGTGTGTGTTCGAGACCTAGTCGCGACACACGTTTTTAACCGCTAACGTTAAGTTTTGCGAATCAATTTAATCGTTCAGAACTCGTGCAGATTCTTACAACTATAGTTAGACAACAAAGATAAAGCAGCCGCTTTACCCAGTGGCGGATCCAGGGGAGGGATTTAAGCCCCTCAAAATTTACGAGCCTCCAAAGTTAACACGCGCATTGACGGGGGGCGGGTACCCGCCCCCCTCGGGTTTTTCGGAGACAGTAGAAAAACGGCGGCGCGTAGCGCCGCCGTACTTGGTATACCTTTTCCTCATCATTTTTACAACTTCTGTCAAAATTTTAAGGTTAGGTCATCTCAGGTCAGGTCACCAGTACAGGTCAAGTGACCCGACCTCAAAAAAAGTTTGAGATAGCATAAGTCGGAGCAGGGTGAATTTATCCGATTGAAACTCATATCACATAATTGCCCCACCGAGTTCTCTAACATATGTTCCGGTATTTTTGATATCGATGACCTAAGGTCAGGTACGAGGCATGACCTCTCCATTGGAAATACATGGGAAAAATGGTTTTACGGAATAACTCAGTAACGGATGGTGATAGAGCATTTATTTTAGCTGCATTAAACTCGCCTGGGCTTTGCGGTTCTAATGATATGCATTTTATATAATTTGACCCTGACCTGACCTCAGGTCAGGTCAAATCCTTGATTTGACCTAGCAAGGTCAAATTATATATCATTCGATTCGGCTTGCTAAGAGGATTCATATAGTTCAAGTCGTTTTGCTCTATCTTTCCTTGTTGAGATGTAATGTCCGAAAAACTGACTTTTACATGTTATCCCTATGACTGGCATGTTTTGACCTCTCGTGACCTTAAATGTGACCTGAAAAAAATGGTTCAAATGTTTTCGATGGAGAAGTGGATGGGCAGCCCAACGCCGTTTACCGTTTTTCGCTACCTACTGTGGTTCTCGAGATCTTAGGGGGGCGGGTACCCGCCCCCCCCGTCAATGCGAAGGTGGCTCAGACCCCCGTCAATGCGCGTGTTAATAGATAGACGAGCGACTAACCGAGATACTGGCAGGTGAGGCTCGAGCTTCGAGCCGGTGAGGCTCGAGGTGAGCCCCCCAAATGAATTCCTAGATCCGACACTGAATTTACCTCTATTCCTGTCAAGGAGAGATTCTGCCCACCCATTACGTTTTTTCCAGGATATCTCCTGAACAGTTTGCGATAAGCATTTGAAACTTTCTGGCTTGTAAAACTGGGGCAGATTCCATGGAAGTTTTGAGACTAAATCTTGCCAAGGGGCGGAGCTATGACCCAATATTTGTGGAGGTTCTTTTCCCAAAATGAGTATTATTGTATACGGTTCGTTCTTCGCACAACAAAGCCGTCCGTTACAACATTGAGATATGTCATAATGATACATTATTATGAATAGGATACCAGGTAATAGCTCATTTACATTTTCAGCTTGTTTAATAGAGGCAGTTACAGCAACAAAAAATCGGGATTTTTAGTATATTAAAATTGTACTTTCCAGAGTACAAGATTGCTTACAGGGCAGCCTCGAGGAATAAAGAAAACTATACCATGTTCCCAACCAGTTGCGGATATAAGGGAGCTAGGGTGGCTCAAACCGCCCCCCCAAATTTCCGAGTGCATATAGTAAATACATAGGCGGAGCCTGATCTGAGGCAAAGACCCTATCCCCTCCGAAATGAAGCCCTGGATCCGCCGCTGCTCTCAGCCCTATATTTTATAACCGTGCAATGGCATAAGCGTGCTTCGGTATTGTAATTAAGGGGTGTCACGCAGGTGCAGTTTTTCACAGTCCAATGAGTGCTACAAGCATCTTCGGTATGCATTCGGTTGCAAGACCGAAAAGACAACAATTCACTCACAGACGGATTAGAGAGACAAGACTATTACGCTCACCCGGGTTTTGCACAGGCGGAAACAGGTCAAGCAAGATAAAAAAGTATCAAAAGTTGAGAAACATATATTGGTGCCCATGCATGGTTCCCCCGACATTGCCAATATGAATATTGCCCCACTATTTTGCTTTCATTCTTCCATCTTTGATGACTTTTTGCATTATACTATATATCTCACGAAGGGGCGACATTTTCCGCCCCTAGCCCTGACACTAAAACGGGCTTCTAGGAGTCTGACAGAGGCAGGGGTCATACCCGTTGCCTAAACTGGGAGCGGCAGAAAATAGAAAATGCCAATCTCGTAAGGAATAGGTGGATCCAGGGGGAGAAGCACATGCCCCCATTCAATTGATGATCGACGCCCCTGTGAAATTTCCGATGACTCTCCCTAAAAGGTCGTTCCCCGGGATGCAAGTATCAGCGCCCTGCGGTAGAATTTGGCGCCAACTTGATAGGTTTTGCCGACCAAAATTGGCGCCCGCTGATCCGGATGCCCCCACCACCCCAATCGGACACCCTAGATCCTACCATAAGAAGATGGATGGGATCACTAGTCACAACTGTTCCCACAAATGCACTGCTCGGCATCTCCAATCATTGTTTACCCCCACGTCCCCTTCCTCACGTAGACATACAACGAGTCTTCCAGGTCAGATAAAGGCCGCAAACCTCCTCCTCCAGTATGCATACGCCCAATACATCGCTCAACTAAGTGAAGAAGTGGAAACACAAATTGACCAACTAACTAACCACAAGCCCTCACAGGAATTTCTCCCCCAGCGTCCCTAATACACTGTGTACCTTTTTTATATAATGTCATTTATTGTTTTTCTATTCTTCATCTGATAATCCACACATATTCAGAAATGATTGAAGGCAACAATATGTTAATTTTTCATAGTGAAATTCGAGACATTGAATTAAGACCAGCTTGCAGTGTTGACATATTTTCTTAACTTCCAAATAGGTTTACTTAATAAATATTTATCAAATGAGTTTATCTCTATATTCAAACCATGTGTTTTTGTATGTAAAGCCTTTTCATCACCACCTTGCTTTCCTCCACCTGAGTATATAGCTGACTTGGTATTATTTGTGACTTATTAGGACTTTATCTACACCCATCAACTCAACAAACAAATAATCATAGCTGGGAAGGCACTAAAAGCTCAATTGCAAAAGCCTCCTTCATAACCACTTATGCTTATCAGAAAGTCAATTTTTTACAACAGTTGGGGGATGGTGACCTCATCAACCAGTTGAAAGTGTTTCTTCTATTCCCTTGGTTGCAAACAAATCTATAAAAAACACTGTTACGTGCCCAGCACATGAGTTCTGATTATCTTCCATAGTGGGCTGCACCAAGTGAGTGTTTTGAAAATATTTGAATCAGCTGGTGCTTGATGTAGTAGGGCACCATATCCTGATGTATGTGCCACTGCAGTAATGTATGTGTAAGGCTTCAATGATAAAGCATACTTAATGGATGATGGTGTTCTTACTGTCAATATATGTGTATGAATAAATGGGTCACACCCCCTGCCCCAATCACACAGAAATTGAAAACAAAAAATTGCTTTTGTGGTAATCTAATCACAAATCATCAAAATAGACTCATGGTTGTGTCATCAATGTGTATAATGGATACCTGATTCTCAGAGGTGGGCGGTCCGCTACTTTAGTCCGCTACTCCGCTACTCCGCAACTTGCGGACTCCTAAATGGTAGCGGAGTAGCGGTAGCGACTTCTCTACCAAAAAAGTAGCGGAGTAGCGGGTAGCGGACTCTAGAAAATTAAAAGCGCTACCGCTACCAGCAGCTTTTTAAGCGTATCCTAAATTCAAAATATTAGGCACGCAAAACAAGGTCTATGCCAACGAGGGGATTCATGTGTGAGTTTGGAGTAGAAACGTCCTCAACAGTAGCATAGTCAATTGATTTACAGGGGCTGTAATGGAGGCCAACATGGTGAAAGAGTAAATATATATCAAGCATGTCCTCTGAAGGCCATTGACTTCGTGGCCTCAGTATATTTTTTTGTTGTTTTAACCCTCGCCTAACCGGGCCATCGATGCCCCCCTAAGGTTTTTTCGAGATAGCAGAAAAACGACGAAACGCAGCACCGTGGTTGAGGGCTCTATCTCTCACCTCATCATTTTCCCACCATCCCTGAAAATTTTTTATCCCAGGTCACCCAAGGTCAGGTCACCAGGCAAGGTCAACCAAGGTCACCTCACTTCAACTTTGAAGCTATATAAGAGCTACATTTCTAAGTTAATCTATTTGAAACTTGTTACACTTCATGACCCTTCCAGGGTCTACAACGTGTATAGCCGGGATTTTTCTATTTCGTGACCTGAGGTCAGGTCACGAGGCGACCTCTCCCATTGGAAAAGCATGGGGAAGAGCTGTCTCATGATTTAAAAGCCACAAAAAATGATTGCAAATACTCAGACTGCTCAGAACAGCGTTTATGGACACCCCTTTCACGGATCCCAGAGGTCATATTTGCCCTTTGACTTTTCCAAGGTCATCCAAGGTCACCAGGGGTCAAAAACAGCATTTTGACAATAACTTTTGACCTAATTAAGCTAGACCGCTGAAACAAACACCATCGTATTTGCCTTGTCCCTGGCTTTCATTTGATATACAACAAGATCACTTTCTGACCTTTCATGACCTCAGGTCATATTAGGTCACGAGGTGGACCTCTCGAGGTCAAACCACTGGCAGGAGGTCCAACGAAAAGAGAAGATTGTGTGAATGATTGTGTTGGTGCATGCTTTTGGCATGGAGTGAACTTTGGCTCTAATATACGAATAAAAGTTGGCTGTCTGTGGAATTTATTTAGATCGACCTGGACATTTTCGGAGTAGCGCTTTGGTAGCGCTTTATACTAAAAAGTAGCGGTAGCGGAGTAGCGGAGTAGCGGGTAGCGCTTTCGTGTTTTCAAAAAAGTAGCGGAGTAGCGGTGGCGGTTTCACGTTACCAAGGTAGCGGAAGTAGCGGTAGCGGTTTAAAGAAATTGGTAGCGGTGCCCACCTCTGCTGATTCTTTTAAATGTGTTCTGCATTATTGTCAAATTATGCACTGCTTGTTTCTGGCCATGGAAAAACATAGACCCAGTTTCCATGTGCAATGAGACAGTCTGGATAGAGCTGAGAATCAGGATACAGAGATCACAGTTTCTGTGACACTTCAGCTTGGATATAGGTGGAACTGTAACAGATAGAAGAGTTTTTTATCACAATTTTGTCTATATCTCTAGCAAAACATTCACATCTCCTTTCACTCCCTTCACTTTCCCTTAACCCAACTATACAATTTTATTTGAATAAAAATAGTTTTGTTTAATGAATGTTGTTGAACAGTTTTATTTGAAGTTTAATACAATTTTCTTCCATTTGATATTGCTTAATGACCAAGGAAGCTTCACCCTCTGCAGACTACTCACCTTTACCTCTGCAAAATAAGGAAAATATTTACAATCATTCTGTCATGTGCTGTCAAACCTAGCTAGATACAGATAGATGTGAAGCGGATTCAAGCTGTTTCAATTGCCCAAAGCTCTGGATTCAAGCTGTTTCAATTGCCCAAAGCTCTATCAGTATTTTAAATGTATCCTGCATCTTGATACAATGCACAATCCTGATGGGCCAGTCTGCAAAGTATGGCAGCAGGCCAGACGAGTAGCACCAGCCATCCAAAATTATCCCACCACCAGCCTAAAAAAATTCACATGAATCTGCCATATACCAGGGAGAAAAACGCACACATTCCTACCTACATGATGCAATGCTACCTCTCTTATTATTTAATTAGTTAAGGACTTTTTATAAGGCCCCTCCTGTGTCTTTATAACTATTCAGCCATTATTTTACTGGTTTTCAGTATCACCTTCCTTGCACCCGTCTTGCAAATTCGCACCAGGTTGATAAAATTTGCACCACTCGCTCCTGTCTCCAAGGGCACTCACATCGACAAAATCTCATCGAAAATGCCATACTTTGCACACTGGCTGATTGACAATGGGAATTGACACTTGGTCATACTTGGATCTTGAGAAACAACAGTTGATAAGAATATAAGGCAGGAAAATTAAGGCCACCATAATATTGAGCTCCCAGAATCCCTCATTACCTACCCGGGAGTGTGATCACATCCTGATGTCCACCTCACATAGGCATCTTGCTTTGACCCTTTCCTCATACAGATTCAATAAATTCCCTTGTGATGCAGGATCAAAATGCACAAACCGGGGTATCCTCCGTCCGATGACTATACCAATACATGGCTTCCATTTGAATATTTGACAAGCTATCATCACCATTTCAATGACTTAGACATTGCTTAGATCCCACACAAGACAAAAACACCCAAAACAAAAGTAAATAGTCCACCTTCAGGACATGTAAGTGCCGTAAGAGGCGAATAAAAGACTAACTCTGTGTGAAAGCATGCATCTCCCGCGCCGAGAGTAGTGTCTCGTCCAGCAATAAATAAATCAAACCAAAAGCGTAGTGTTCGCCGCTATCGAGCAGAGCCCATATCCAAACTAAATTTGGAAGAATCTACTATTTCCTCCTAAAATTAGACTAGAGGACAATATTCAAATATTTGTATTTAAATTTTAGAGAGTATTTCTTAGGTTGTTGTTCATTTGTTTCTTAAAAATAAGAAATTGAAAACAGAAAATTGCTTTTGTGGTAATCTAATCACAAATCATCAAAATAGACTCATGGCGCACATACTAAACTTTGGTGTACCCGTCCTCTATTACCCTGGGTACATGAGTCCATTCACACAATACATTGACTCATCAGCTTAAGTTTCGTCAAAAGTTGTAACCAAACTGTCCTGGCCTGCACGATGCCATATGTGTCAGACTGTTTCTTCCAGACCAGCTGCAGCCGTTTTCCGCCACAATGCGGGCTCTCCTCAGTGCGCCCTTGAGCGTCGGCGGCTCTATTGAATTCCAATATACTCCCGTGGGCCTCACCTCCGGACTCTCCTCAATCGACACGTATTCGTGGAACCTGAACAGCCCACCCATCACGAAACAGGGAGCAGCACTCCCACTCAATAACGAGCCAACTGAGTGGGGGTTTTTAGTCTGGTGCTGTAGTGCAGAATACTCCGACAATTTCAAAGCGGATCTCAGTTTTCAAACCTGTTTTGACTGAGCTTCAGAACAGGGGAGAAGTCATAAATTTTAACAAAGGAGTGGAGGGGGCATGGCGACTCAAGTTAGTGGAAAAGGACACGTGCAGCTATATGTTGACCGAATGGTCCCCTGTCCTCTTTCCTTAGCCATTGCCTCTCACCCTGGATGCACAATTGCTTTAGACAGAGTACTTACAGAGAAAACATCTAGGATCTGTTCGTTTCTAAACAAATTTACTCTGCGCCAAGTGGAGGTCCCCGCGCACCACAGTTTGGAGTACACAGTGTACCGCCCGACTCAGCTCTGTCCCCCTCAATTCCCTCCCGGAAATGTATTCAATCAGTGACCCAGACCCGTAACGATCCATTATTCTTGTGACATCCCCTGCGAAATATCCCCTTCCATTATGTCCGCGAATTTGGACACTTTTGCCCCCTCATGACCCGTTCCATCCCATAGCTTCAATCGTGTTTCTCGCAGCATGTAAACATCTGCTTTAAAGCAACAATCCTGAAATATATTTGTCAATTACCTACTTCGTGAGAGTCCTCATAAAAATTTCCTATCCTTGGAGCGGTCTGTGATAACTTATAAGCATGCATTCCAGTAACACACTCAAATTATTTGTAAGAAGACTCCGTCACGGAATGAATATATCAATCTTAAAATACATAGCCACTTCAGTTTTTACGAGAATGTTTATCACTCTTGTCTACTAGTATCAAAAGAATAGGACATTATAAATCACATCACCGTGCTAAATGAACACAATTTCAGTCACACAAGTTAGGCAGCTCCTAATAACAGAAACGGCTGCAGTCTAACAAGTTAGGCAGCTCCTATTAACAAACATGGCTGCAGTCTGAAAAGTTAGGCTTCTACTGAAACACCGAAGCTCCGGGGTCTTAGACGTATGCATGCCGGAGTTTAGGCTGGTACCATCTACAGAGCCTTTGCAGGCCATATGTTTGCGTGAAACATCACTTTAGTTTATCGCTTGCTTGTGAATGTAATGATAAAACGATTATCTAATCGACAGGGAATACACCACGTTAAAAGGCTCGTGGAAGCCTTTGCTTGTGTGGGTTACAGGAAAGCCTAAGCTCACCCCAATTCTTGATGAGGAGCACAGGCTGAGAGAAAGGTCGAAAGATCAATCAAAAGGTCAAGGTCTATTCTTGTCCGCTAACGATGTGATTCTGAAAAGGCCAGCATTTTACAAATGTGGTCGTCTCTTCGTTCCCAAGCGTCAGTCGCCAAAGAAGCTGGTCTCCATGACCACCAGGCCCGAATCTCTCGGTTTACATCAATGGAACAGCCCGCAGTGAGCCAAGGTCACAACCACGTCCAACCGACAACGCAGCGCTAACCATCGAACTGGCTGGTAGGAGGAGAAAAAATAATCACCGGCTTCACAGAAACAGCCGAAAACTACTGCTCACATCAGAGCAGAACTTGTCATTTGCGCGATTGCGAAACGCGTGAAACCTAAACACGTCTTCGGGATGATTGCATGGTACGTTTGGAGCTATGGGTTAAATCGTAGCTGGTGCAAATAGACCTAGAATTTGATGCTGACACAGTCGTCTGTTCATGACTGGTCCGACAAAGACAAAAAATATTCAACTCCACCCAGAATTCTTCCTACGATTGAGCTGCTCAGAGACCCGGTTTGGATACAGACCAGTCCAAGTTTGCACCTCTACAGCGCAGTCCGTCCGTCCACAACAGTCTACCAGTCGATCGCCGTCCGCCGATAATTGCGGCCGGGGAGCCTGCGTTATACTGCCAGGTCACGAAACCGACGGCCGCCGCAGCCGCTGGAGCCTACGGCACTGATGTACTGCAAGAAAGGCACTCACTCCCGAGAAAGAACTAATGACGCCACCATTGATTTAGTGAAATTACGCTTGGGTGCAAGGCTGAGTCCGGGCCAATAGTGGAGGGGGAGGGGGCAATGGGGTCGAAAACCGTGAAACACATATGTTTTTTTTAAGAAAATCAGTAAGAATCTGGGGTTTGGGTGGCAATTGCCTTCCCTTCCTGGATCCACCCCTGCTAGGCTGTTATTCTGCCTTGATCTTAACTCTGCACTCTTTTATAGACACTTCCTACGTTTATTTATTTGTGAGTTTACCAAATACTGCTGAAAATTGTGTAATCCAAAGTTATCTACTCGTCATATGATACCAATATCATGGATGAGTGGTTATACATGTTCATGTTTAACCTTTGATGAGTTTGTATCGATTGACTAGTCGATTGATTGGTTGGTTAACATGCTTGATTAATATGTGTGAACGAATGTGATACATAAGACTTTTTAATTCTTACATAATTATCGATTATCGCTAAGCAGCCTCGGAAGTTAAGATGTCCCATATTGCTAACAATGATGAACATATTAAAAAGAGTAATAATGACGTCATTGGTCACATTCTTAACAACGTGGGGGCTCATGATACGTGAACAAAGGCTGGTAACGGCCAGGATTACTTAACATGAGCGTGGGCCATTAAAGAAGTTTCGTCGCCAAGTAAACATCACATGGCGAAGGGGAGCGATATCGCTGCAATAACAAGGCATAAGCAGGGGCGTCGCCATGGAATTTTTACTGGGGGCGGATGTAAATCAATCTGGCAATGACCGGGGAGGGCTGGAGGTTAAAGGGGAACTTTGAGCATATGGAATGTCATTGATATCATTAACTACGGTGCACTTCAGCAACACATTAAACTAGGCCCAAGCAGGTAGCGGAGAAAATGCAAAAAACATAGGTGGAGCCCCACCATTTCGGGGGACGACCCCCTGATTCGCGAGTTGTTGGGGACGCGGCCCAACGTCCACCCTCTGCCACACTCCCCCTCCCGCTTACGACGCCCATGGGTGTAACCAGTGGCGGATCCGGGGGGGCAAAAAGGCAATTGCCCCCAAACGGAAAAGCTCGGGGCAAAACTATGTTTTTGCTCCCCAAAAGCGATCGACCTCCTTTTTCCCCGACTCCTTTTTAGCTTGTAAGCAAGATTTTGGTGTTTCAACTCTCAACTTCAAACAGAATTAGTGAAGTTCAGTGTAAATATTGGGGCTTGGATAGGAAAAAAAGTATCTTGAGTCCATATTTTTCACCTCGCGGCGTTTTTTTCCTTTTCGTCTCCAGTTCCCAAAATCCTACCGAAAAGGCATATTGTAACGCAATTTTGCACTGCGCGACGTTTTTTTTTTTGCTTTTCGACTTGTGTTTGCCCCCCCCAAACCATCCGGCTAGATCCACCACTGGGTGTAACCTTTATGGAGGTTGCAGAGCTAACTTTGGACGCACATATTTTTAATTGATTGGAACGATATGGTAATAGGCATCTGCTGGGGGGGTCTCACAAGCCGAACGTTTAGAACAAATTGCATATTTCACGTGCGTATCGTGATTTTTCCAGCGAAGCTCAGTTTTCATATGATGCATTTTTGGCATATAACTCTCTTGCAATAATGTATCGTTTGTCTCAATAAGGATGTTATTTTCCATCTGGCTCTGGAAACATGTTCACGTGTCTAAAACAATTCGTCCTTCTTATCTGACGTATCGAATGTTATGTTTTTTATATATTTGTCTAATTTTCCTTATTTTCTTTAAAGTTTAAATCAGCTATAACATTTACTCTCGTCTCTCAGTATCAATTCAATGAACTTTCAAATACAATGGCAGCACCTTCACTTGTCTATCACGACTCAAAATGTCAAGGACTAACATTTATTTCACTGCTCTTCAAAGCACCCCTCTGGACAATCCACAATTTTGTGACGTTTGCGTCCGATTTAATTATTTCAAGGTCTTTAAAAACTGCAAGCTAAGAAAAATGTCCCCGTTTTATATAGTGATACGTACAGAAATGGACATTAGGAATGTAAGTAACATATGTTACTCAGCTATACTCGCATCAGCTAACAAATGATGGTTAAAGGAACCAATACATAATTTTGTGGTGAGCATTGGAGCATATTACACAAATGATAAAATGCAATATAATATAAAAGCCTCAGCGGACGTCATTAAGCTTAAGATTCTCATGAACCCGGCTTCATCCATCAAGTAGCAGCCACTTCGGTGCTAAGGCGCCATGTCAAAAGCATTATACGCCGCGACAAAGCCTCTTCAACACCAGCGTCACACGCTTTAGCTCCGCCCAAGCCGAGACAAAACGCCCCAGGGGATGTGTGTTATGACCTGCCAGGGCGTTATTCAGCCTCGGCTGGCCACTTGTTGACTTGGTTACGGTGTTGTTGGAGGGGAACAAAAGAAGACTGGTGACTGAGTGAGGAGGAGCTCGGACGTCTTTTTATGCAACAACTAAGTCAGGTGGACGCCGGCACCACCTTGTGTGTGAAGCGCGATGATGAAATGCCAGAATGAATGAAAGTACATCCAACAGAAGATATTCAGTTCCTTGTGTGCAGTGGAGGGCTTCCTAACATTTCCCGGGGTGCAAGCCCCCATGGTGGCGACGCGCCGGACAGAACCCATCACATGCGTTGTGGGGCCTGTTACGGGACCGGAATTCCGAGGTTACGTTAATATCCTTCCATGTGCAGTTCACCATGGGACAGTGTTCCAGCATCTATAGTATCCCGCCACGCGTAATCTGGGCCTTTCCAATCCGGCCAAGAAACCGTCTCTAATAAGTGAGGCCGCCTTCCCCTACTCAATTTCCCATGCGACGTTTTTACAAAAAAATATTCTGACTCATTCATTCAGGAATAAAATCTGGAGAAGAATGCCCATCCATGGCTCCGTTGCATCCCGTCCCGTAGCTCCCACCCGGTTTCCGGTCCCATGTTAACCTCTAACTCCAGGTGTCCTAGTGGTTCAGCTCGCCTGAGGTCAATGTAGGACAAAATACCCAGGTCTCGTTAAAAAGGAACGAGGTCACGCGTATACCATTCCCTTGCAAACACACATATTTGTTGACCAGTGTCTCATACAGAGGTGAGCCACTGTAGGAAACCCATCGCAACTTCTACCCCGGAGCTAAGTTCAGAAAAGTAGAAGTAGTCCTTACCTCAGCGAAAACCGTGAACTCGATGAGATTCTCCATTTCGAAGTCGAGGTTTTTCTTCAGTATGATGTCACATGCGGCACCTCCACTGATTAGACGGGTGTTATCCAGCTGTAGCACAGAGGTACCCTGACGAACAGAGCACGTGATGTCACCTCCGCTCATTAGACGAGTGTTATCCGTCTGAAACACAGAAGTGCCCTGACGAACAGAGCACGTGATGTCACCTTCCTTGATTAGACGCGTGGTATACAGCTGGAGCACAGAGGTACCCTGACGAACAGAGCACGTGATGTCACCTCCGCTCATTAGACGAGTGTTATCCGTCTGAAACACAGAAGTGCCCTGACGAACAGAGCACGTGATGTCACCTTCCTTGATTAGACGCGTGGTATACAGCTGGAGCACAGAGGTACCCTGACGAACAGAGCACGCGATGTCACCTCCGCTCATTAGACGAGTGTTATCCGTCTGAAACACAGAAGTGCCCTGACGAACAGAGCACGTGATGTCACCTTCCTTGATTAGACGCGTGGTATACGGCTGGAGCACAGAGGTACCCTGACGAACAGAGCACGCAATGTCAATGACCAGTATCAAAGAGGCTCACAGCTTGATTAGAAAAAAGTTGACTCGGTCAATTTTTTGGATGTCTTGGTTCATTATTATAAACATTTTAAAAGAATACCCGAAGAAGGACATTGAAAACACTTTTGAAGGTAAAATTATTGAAATCTCAATAATGTGGTTTCAGGATAAGGGGCAAAAAATATTGTTGGTTTTTATCTGGCATTTACCTCCAAAATTCTTAGTTTTCTGCTGTATGCACAACTGTAAGCTTTTTTCATAAATCTGAACCCTCAGAAGAGGGCATAACTTTAAAATCAAACATGAATATGCGTCCAGACGGTACGAGTGTCCGGTGATTATTCCATAAAGTATTAAAAATGCTTCGTATAGACGCCATGTATAGATACGCTTTCGTATAGACGCCCTCGCAATGTGTTTGAACACCATTTTCCTAAATATGTCTGTGCAGAGGTGAGAAAAATGACGATATTGTCACCAACAGAACTATGATCCCAGGGCGCGTCACCAAAATTGCTGTAGGGTTGACCGCACAAAAACATATTTTCCAAACACTCTAAACTCTATTTCAGTTGATCCTGTATAGACATAAAAGGCCTGCTGACGGATAGGGCTTGCCTTTATTGGCATTTGCCATGCTGTTGTAAGGCTTTCCCAACCACTGGCATTGTAAGTTCACTCATCTGGTGATCAGATGGCTCCTATAGTTAGTAAGGCTTACTTCCTAGACATCAATGAATGGATGACGTCATTCTCACCGGCAGTTTTCATTGGTAGATGCTGGCGACGTTCACGTAGGGTACTTATACCGGGAGAGGTACGACAGTGAGTATAGGAGACCAACACTATGTTGGCATCGGTGTTGGAATATTTATTGATGGGCGGGACTAGACCTACTAAGCTTGCTCGGCTTAGTCACCAAACGGTGGGGCTTCGTCTGGCTCTCACGAAGCTGCTGAGACTGACATTGGAGACTGGTATTGGTGGATTTACTAACAGAGGGCCGGGTGCCACGAACAAAGCTATCAAATAGAAATATCCGTTTCTGCGTGATGGAGGCAGAATTAAATCTCTCAGTCATTTGCAGTTTGCGATGCAGTCGTTGATATATAATTTTCAAAAGAATAAAAATGGTTTGACACCTTGCCAAAATTTTGAGGACTAAGCCAAAATTTGGCACCAACGTTGCTGGCACGTCCATGTGTTTTCCTGCCTCCGGCACTACGGTCCATTTTTTTTTAAATTTTTTTAAAAGGCCTTTTTTTAATTTATTATTTTTTTTTATTTAATTGTTTTTTTTTTCCCAAAAAAATAAAAATTTTTTTTTTTTTTCAAAAAAAGTTCAGCAGCCTCACCATTTTGATATTTAAAATGCTACTCTAGGGCAAGAAATAAACCTATGCCTGTATACGAAGTCATGATCTGGCAGCCGAACTCTCACGCATACTCGAAACACTTCAAGGGCTTCGATTGGCTGATGTTTACCGTGACGTCAGCATATGGCGTCACACCAACAGCCATGACTACTGTGGCCTGCTCGCTAAGGGTACATGAGGGGTACATTTAAGGTAGGTTTTTTGCCTTTCTCCACGGAAATTTCGAGCTCGAATACAAATCATATATCGAGTACCGGGTTTTTCGGCATGTTTTACAACCTGTCTATCTCAGTTAAAATAACGTTGTAAAGGTGCCACATTCCCCTTAAACATAAATATTCGATAATGTAGGCTTTAAAAAATTCAAAACCTAGAATCAACGGATATAAGAGCTGTGTAATGAAATCCTTGAAAAGAAAACTTACCCGAAGATCAAACTTGATGTTTTGTTTTCCCTTTTTCGCAGATATCGTGCGGAGCTTTGTTCCAATCTTGGTAGTCTGCAAACACAAGACAGCGGCGTCAACGTGGCAGCTCATACAGGTCTAAAATGCACAGTGTGGCTATCCATACTTGTTACACCCGAAAGGCTTTTCTACGACTGAGGGAAGGTTAATCAATGCACGTGACCTAAACAGCAGAATACAGTTAGTACAAATAGGTATCAGAGATATTGCTTGGGTGAAAATAATAGGTTTGAAAAGCTTTCACTAAGCTCCTACACGGCAAGCAAAGTAGATTTGTCCCATAAACTGTCTGTTCCTTGTGTCCACTGTACTTCAACTTCCACTACTTAACGATCGGCGCCAGACCCAGTCCCAACTCGGCAAGTGAGCCTCGGACAAACTCAGCAGTGTAGAGGGACTGGGACAGACTAGAAATCAACCCCTTTCTCTTTGTGGTTCGGCAAGATGTGGCGCTCTCTCTCTCTCTCTCTCTCTCTCTCATACCAACCCTCCAAACCTTGCGATCCGTTGCGCCCCTGATCCCCAGGAGGAGGGGAAGCGTGCCGGTGGGTTGGGGGCGGGGGACGGTTATTACACAAGAGCATGTCAGGTGTGCACGTGACTATTTGCCCGGGGTGCCTGCCTGGCCTGTGGGGAGCCGTTCTCGGGGGTGAGTTCCAGCCCGGAACCGACCACAACGCTATATCTCTCTGTGTGCAGACTCATGTTTATTTATAGGAAGAACAAAACAATGCCAACTTTTCTACCAACCATCCAACATATCCGAAACCGAAGTTGTAATCGATTAGATATTCGCGTGTATTTTAATAGCTTGCGCTCATAATTTTCGAGCCTAAGCGGGAAAAGAGGAGGTGCGGTCACTTGATTCCCCCTCGATTAACCCTCGGTACCCCCTGGAATGGTCGCGGCGCCCCCTGAAAGGTCGATGGCACCCGCCCTGAAGTGTTGGTTCCTATCACCCCCCTTACTGATGCCAGATACAGGCGTCCCCACCATAGAATTCGGCGCCCACCAGGTGGATTTTCCCACCGAAGAATGGTGCGCCTTGTTCCCGATGCCTTTTGCCATGAGTATATACTATTGATTTTTACTAAGCACGGTTTCCAACACACTATCGTCCCACAAAATAACCGGCATACACAGCAATGTCATGGTCGCAGTCTGTAATTTGGTACGTTTGCAGCCGCGAAGATTAGTGCATATCCGAACAGTGTGTAAGCCTCATCAAAAATGAATTGGCCACTCTGGTCATTAATGAGATCCCTTGGCAGGGAGGTTCATCGCACCTACCCTTCGGCAGGCGCGACGCCAGGGTTTGCTTCAGGGAGGGAAAATATCAGAAAAGTCATCGTCTCTGCCAAAAACGGTCCCAAATTTGACCTTGATAGGTCACAAGTGGGTTGAACTTTAACCTCAGGGTTAGGGCTAACAAGAGCTGAATTGTGACTCGGTGGAATAAGAGTTGTATAGAGTAATGTTTGTGAGTCGGTGGAGTGAGGGCGTAGAAAGTTATGTTTCTAAGTTGGTGGAGGAGTGAGCGCTGTAGAGGCCGATATTTGTGAGTCGGTGGAGGAGTGACACTTCAAAGGCTTGTTTTTAAGGAGGTAAAAGCTCCCCGAGATAGGGGTCTTTTCAATTTTAATAAGTTATCTCAATTCAACTCCCTTCTCGGTAGGTACCCTCCGGGTCTCATGATGGCAGCCGTCTCCCTTCGCGACTGCAAGATCCCAGATTTACTTTCTTGGAGGGGAAATCTGAAGCTCTGAATAGAATAAAACTGTACCACTTGTTAAAGGTTATTTCAAAGACATATACCGTAATTTTGTTTCCACGCCCGCCTAAAACAGGCAGAACGTTGTCAGAATCTCAGGTTGTAAAACGTCTGGGGAGTGGAAACGCTGTTGTTACATCTCCATTTCATCGCGTTGTTAACATAAGCATTGGCGGGGGTACAGCTATTTTACACTTAAATAGGGCCCGGTAGCTACGAGTAGGTTCAGGGTGGGGGGCGGAGGGCAATGCGACAGTGCACCCAAACAAGCAAATTTGACATTTTTAACGCCGATTGCGGCCGATTTTTTCTCAAAACACGATGTTTTCACGACTTAGACCTGGTTGCCTTCCCAAACTTTTCCCCTAGATCCGCCTCTACCAGTAGCCTCCCCTGCGGTTCTCCTGGCTCCGCCTCTGCCTCGTGTAGCTGGGTACACACACATGACTGTGGTGGCAACCCGGCTCGTACGTGAGCCGTGACACCGCGTGGGACGGTATCGATTGTTCCCATCCCTGGTCAATTATTCAGATCGGTCCATAATAAACGACAAACAGCCGAGAAAGACAACAAGGCGTAAACTTAAATTCCGTACAAAACCGAGCTTTGTACTGAAGTTTTAGGTGGCTTTGGCACGGGCTTCACCGCATGGCGCAGCTTTCGCGAGCATGACCTGCCTAATCTCCCACTATCAAAGCTCAATGTGCGTTTTTCCAGATAAATCTATAGCTGAGCTCAGTAGAACCATATAGTCAGTGTGACTATGACAAGCACAATTTTTTGGTGGTATGCGCTCTAACGGATTGATTTGGGTAGGGTTAAAGGGGTATGGCACCTTGGTGTGATTCCAGACAGTGATGGTTTTAGGGGCAGCCTGTATTGAGTATTATGGATCTGGCTTTATTTTTGCTTAAAGATGGCTAATAAGCGTAATAAATCACTTATTTATTTATCCTCTGTTGGGGGTAAAACCTCTAAATCATGTGACGCTAAATTGACGTACACTACTTTATGCGAAATTGAACCTTTTGTTTGTGTCACAAATGAATACGAATAAAAATGAAACTTATTTAGCTAAATCAGAATATTATTAGGAAGCAAAGTGACACTATCATTTTTCACACTTATCGACTTAAGTTATTTTTCTTGATGTATTTGAACACAGTTCATGTTTCAAACTAGTCTTTGAATAAAATAATACGCATTTATAGTCACCCGTGCCGAGGTACATACGTTAAGCACATAGTATTTGGAGATGTCCAAGCCAGACATATTTGTTCACGCCGTGGGCCAGAGCGTTGTGCTACGTTCTGAAGTTCAGCTTGAACCACGTGACCGCCGGGGGAGGAAGGGCTCTGTGGCTAGTGAATTTTTAACTTTTTACCCCGCAGATGGTAATATCTGGGGCAAATAGACTTTCGATCAGGCGGTTTCTCAGCATTTTTATCACGTGACTATCTTAGTTTCAATCACATTGTGGAGGTGTCGCATTCCCTTTAAGTTTATTTATGCTGTATATTCCTGCGAAGCGGGTGCTACGGCCATAAGCATAGGAGCCCCACCGTCTTCCTGACTAGCTGATAATATATTTGGCTTCTGGCCTTATCAACCCTGCTCAAAAGAGCTCCCGGGAAGATATATTTAAAATGGGATTTTAAGAGCATGACATTATTTTAAGACGGAGGAGGGAACAGGGTCACAAATTGTGATAAACATGTTATTTTCAAAAACTCGGTAAAAATAGGTAGGTTTGGAGAGCCAGTGCATTCTCCCCCCCCCACCACCCCACTACATCCTAACCCGTAAAAGCCCTGTTGCCATCCCTGCATCTCAACAAGACTAGAAAACCAGACTGGCGGCCATCTGACCTCTTTGACACGAAGAGGCTTCTGCAGTTCCAGGAAGGTGTCTTCGATGCCGCTCCTCTCGCCGTTGGTCACCCTTGTGCCCTTCACCTTGGCCACCACCGTCGTCACCTCTCCGGTGGTGTCCTGCTCCGAGAGAGAGGCTGGTATCAGTCGTACACAGGAGCCAGGGACGGGAGTCATGTTCAGAGACGACACAAAACATTTTTACTGGGGATTGAAGGCAGATTATGACTTGGTGATGACCGAGCGAAGGGTAACGTGTGACAGGTGAGGCAACCTCATGGCTTGGTGATGACCGAGCGAAGGGTAATGTGTGGCAGGTGAGGTCAACCTCATGACTTCCACACCAGGTATGTACGCACAATCTAATACTGCCTTTGAGAACTAAATTCGACAATGAAACGGTCGAAGAGTGCAACTACATTCACATGCTATTGAGGGGAGGGGGCTCTTTGTAAAACAACTCGCTCGCGGATCCATCATCCTACTCAAATCTCTTGCGACCTCTGAACTTGGAATGTCGGAGTACTGGCCGCACTATGACACTGCGCACTGACCTTGACCCGTAGCCGGAAGGTCGAGGTCACCCCTGGCTCCAGGGGCCGCTTCAGGACGGCATCGGCTATGCAATAGTCCTGGTTGGAGGTGCAGTTGTACGAGTTGATGTCTAGGAGAGTCCGGCCCACCGTATCTGAGAATAGAGGAGATCAGAGGTAAACTATAGTTGTTTCCACCACGTAACCCCATTCCTCCCGAGTCAGAGGAATGGGGAATGGCTTTCTCCAACCACAGAAGTAGTAGATTTGGTACCACTTTCTGATGAAATATCAGATGTTGCCACCGCAAATCAAATTTTTTAAACCGTTCCCGCTACTTCCGCTACCTTGGCTATGTAAATCCACTACCGCTACTAGCGCTCCTTTTTCGAAATCAGAACATCGCTACGTACTATTCCGCTATCGCTACTTCATTTCTTGCGAGTCTGCCACCAGCTATTCCGCCACCTTTTGAGTACAGGAGCCACTACCACTACTCCGCTACTGTTTAGCGGGTCTGCGATTAACGGAGTAGCGGGGCAGCGTAATAAAGAAGCCTGGTGCCCAACTCTGTAAAATGGTCTATTCTAGGCCTTATTCGCACTTCAAAGGGCACCAGAGATTTTATGCAAAAACAAGTACGGGCAGCAGTGGTTCAATCATCGGGTTCCCTGAGATTGTCCCCCTTATTTGGGAAAGGTTGAGATTGACCTGACCTCTGGAAGTCAATAAAGTCAATAAATGTCAATAAATATGCATAACACAACATTTATTTATTTATTCAAGTTCATCACCAACAGGCCTAGAGCCCACTGATCGGTGAAGTCATAGGTTAAAGCTGCAGTGGGATGTAAAAGATATTAAATGAGTTAGTAAAAACATAAAACAGTGACATAAAACACGAATACACGTATACCACGAAATACTAAACTGGGTTTGCTAAAACATGTTTTTTCACCGCCCATCTAAAACAAGAGAAAGTGGTGTAAAAGGGATCCGCTGCGGGGTACATGCTAGTACGTGCGTTAAATTCCTGCACAGCTCGTGTAAACAGGCCACGTTTGATCGTATCCTTGTTGGCATCTTGGACGGATGGAACATGAATGAGTTGTGATTCCCCGCCCCTGGTTCGACGCTGGGGAACATGTAGTGGGAAACATTCGAGCAGGAAGGCAGAGTCCACTCTACCGCAGATAATTTTGCACACAAAGCAGACATCGTGTTGGTATCTTCTTTGTGCTAAGCTGCTAATATTAAATGATTTTAGAAGTTCGTGATATGAGTGATCGAGAGGGCCGTGAAACATGAACATGATAAGCTAGCCATATGAGGAATTTGTGTTGAATTTTGTCGATTCTCTCGAGGTGAGAGGGTGCGGCACTGCCCCAAATGATGCACCCATACTCAAGCACAGACTGAACTTCCCGAAATATGCTGCAAGAATTGGGTCTGTCTGCAAATATTGCAAATGCTACATGGCCATACAAATAACAGATATCTGAAACACAGATGCAATCGGGCTAAGCAACATGTTTATTAAAATGTCAAGGTTTTGCTAATATGGTACGCAACAGCCTATAGTAAAAATATCAAATCCAATGTAATCCGTTTACAAAAATCATGACTTTAGCTAAGAACATGACTATATCTTAAAAACACTGAGTCCCAACTCGATTCCAGCAGAAGTGGGCCCCGCTGACAGATTACTGGAACTTCTACGAATAGTTTCACTGCATTGGCTACCTGCTGTCGTTACTAGTGCTGCTTTTTCGAAATCGCTACCCGACTCTCCACGCTATTGCTACTCTTTATTTCAAAAGCATCGAAACAGTGCTACCAAAAATGTCCTGCATTGTTTTTTAATAATTTTCACGGAAAACTATTGTTTATCTGTATATTACATCACAAGCCAACAGTTTTATCGTCAACAGGGCAACAAGATCACACCATAAAAACATTTATTTGATCACCTTTTTCTTTAACCGTACAATTACTTCTATCAATCTCTGTCCTTTTTCTGTGCGGTCTTCCCTTCAATACGTTTTCGCTAGCTGTTTTGAATTACTTTGAGTCCGCTATCTGCTACTCCGCCACGCTGTGGTTAATGAAGCCGCCACCGCTACTCCACTACGCTGTGGTTAATGAAGCCGCCACCGCTACTCCACTTCGCTGTGGTTAATGAAGCCGCCACCGCTACTCCACTTCGCTGTGGTTAATGAAGCCGCCACCGCTACTCCACTTCGCTGTGGTTAATGAAGCCGCCATCTACTACTCCACTTCGCTGTGGTTAATGAAGCCGCCATCTACTACTCCACTTCGCTGTGGTTAATGAAGCCGCCACCGCTACTCCACTTCGCTGTGGTTAATGAAGCCGCCACCGCTACTCCACTTCGCTGTGGTTAATGAAGCCGCCATCTACTACTCCACTTCGCTGTGGTTAATGAAGCCGCCATCTACTACTCCACTACGCTGTGGCTAATGAAGCCGCCATCTACTACTCCACTACGCTGTGGCTAATGAAGCCGCCACCGCTACTCCACTTCGCTGTGGTTAATGAAGCCGCCACCGCTACTCCACTTCGCTGTGGTTAATGAAGCCGCCACCGCTACTCCACTACGCTGTGGTTAATGAAGCCGCCACCGCTACTCCACTTCGCTGTGGTTAATGAAGCCGCCACCGCTACTCCACTTCGCTGTGGTTAATGAAGCCGCCATCTACTACTCCACTACGCTGTGGCTAATGAAGCCGCCATCTACTACTCCACTACGCTGTGGCTAATGAAGCCGCCACCGCTACTCCACTTCGCTGTGGTTAATGAAGCCGTCACCGCTAATCCACTGCCATTTGTAGAGTCCGCAAGTAGCGGGGTGGTGAAGCTTCGGACTAAAGTAGCGGACCAACAGTAGCGGACCAACAGTAACGGACCAACAGTAGCGGACCAACAGTAGCGGACCAACAGTAGCGGACCAACAGTAGCAGACCAACAGTAGCAGACCAACAGTAGCAGACCAACAGTAGCGGACCAACAGTAGCGGACCAACAGTAGCGGACTTAAGACAGTAGCGGACCAACCGACTCTATCAGTCTTCATTCCGGCTCTCTGATCCTTCCTTCCGGCTCTATCATCCTTCCTTCCAACTCTATCATCCTTCCGTCTGCCCCTATCATCCTTCCCCCTGGCTCTATCATCCTTTCCTCCGGCTCCATCATCCTTCTTCCTGACTCTATCATCCTTTCTTCCGGATCTCTCATCATTCCTTCCGGATCTACCATCCTTCCTTCAGGCTCTACCATCCTTCATTCCGGCTCTTTCATCTTTTCTTCCGGCTCTATCATCTTTCCTTCCGGCTCTATAATCTCTCCCTCCGGCTCTATCATCCTTCTTTCTGGCTCTAATATCCAGATTCAGAACTAATCGAATTGGCAAACCCAATTCAGGCCCTGTCATACTCTAGGTTGTTGCCAGCCATTTTCCAAAAACACCGCGTGGGTGGCTCATGCGTGCACACACACCACACCAGCTTCGTGGTAGTGCGAACGGCAGTGCATAAGACACTGAACTAAAATACAGGAGCACCGCGCAGTCCCTGGCAGACCCACAGGCGTCACCACAGAATTCCTTATAGGGAGGAGGGGAATATTGAACCAGCGACCACAGGGGGAGTTGGGTGGGGGGGGGGCAAGTTTTCAGCATGTTGACTGTCTTTCAAGAAACTAACGACGATGCACTTAACCGACATAGTTACATAAGTCCACACCCTGCGTCAGAAAAAGGATGCAAAACATATTGGTGGACTTCCAAATTTGTTTTGCGGGAAACCCGACCTGATTCGTGAATGGATGGGAATTCCATGCCCCTGCTTTCGACGCCCATGCAAGAGCCTACCGAGTTACAATCGATCAATACCCACCGGAAGAAAACAACAGCATTTCATCGTAGATACGCTGTTCTACCTGAGCAAGAGTGACTCTTGGAAAGTGCAGCGGTAGAGCTTCCATGAAAGTTAGCAATTTCCCGGGCTCCGTTCGGTGGTAGGCATTACAGAGGTCATGGAATGGTGGCTGGAGATGTCTGCAACAAACCCTACCGCTACACATTCGCATACCCCGCTATACCCCCGCGGGGTGGGGGGGGGCGAATTTCGCCACCCTCCATATCTCACTTCCTGGAAAAGCTTAAGCAAAATTACGAGCGGAGACTATCCCGATTCCGTGCAGCGTAATTGGTAAGAGAACCACAGTCTGCTCAGGTGACCTCAGGTAACCTCTCAGACGTCAGGGACTCAAACCTCAACTCGATTGTCACAAACATGCTAAGAATACATTTTATGATAATTTCGAGTGTATCTATCTAGCATTTACTGAAAAAGAGCGCATTCAATTTTTTACCATAGACTTAAATGGGCTAACCAGAAAAATTACCCTATCATTGCTCAGCAATGTCAATTCTGAGATCACAGATTCATAGACCCTAATGACGTCATCATATCAGGAAAGTTTGGAACAGATCGGTCGCCAGACGTTCCTTAGGCGCCGCTTCAAACTCGTGATTTTGGGTTCGAGATCGGTTTGCTTGACTTTGAACAGCTCCTTGACCTGACATGACCTGAGGTAAAAAGTTTCTTCAGATGTGTGAAACTGATCAGTAATAAGCTACTGTAAAGTGGCGTTGTTCTCCTTATTTCTGCGTTATTCAGGAAAGACCATGAGGAGGCGAATTCCTCCCCCCTCCCCCAGCGAGGCGCGTGTCGAGTTGGATGACACCGAAGTGCGGTCTCCTTTTCGATCAAACGACAATAGAATGGGTCAGTTATGGCTGTTCCGCTGAAACGATTTCCAGGTACCTGCAGAAAACTGCGGCTATTTCAGCAGCCTTCAAACCTGCCAAGAACCCGGGGGGTTATGAGTCACTCTGGATCCAGGAATGTATCAGCTAACCTTAACAGACTATTTCTTTGAACTAAAATACGGGGTCATGTAACAAATTAAGAGCACGACAAGACTGATACTCTGTAAAATGACTCATCAAGGACACAGATCTATGCTGCTTGGCTACGTTTAGCTTTCATTTCTCTGATTTTATATTACTGAGAATGAAAATATATGTCCTCTTAAAGACAGCATATCGTTAACTAATTCCAGGGAACCACATGCTACTTTGCACGAAAAAATACAGTTGCAGTCAAAATTACATTCCTCAATCTAAAAACAGCTCTACGCCATTATCCGCATCCCACACACCCGGTATTCTGCTATCTAAGGCAACAAAACACATTTTCCAATAGGTCAAGTTCTGCATAGTTTGCAAATGCATCTTTTTCCGCAAGTTGTATATGATTCCTGTGTATGGCTCCGTTGCGACGACGTTGTGATTAAAACAGTCTGCCTGCTTTGCTATCGCTGGTTCGCGTGCCAATTGCGATATGGTGCCTCTCAGTTGCAAGTTATGAATGGTTTGGCCTTGCACCATATGGGGTAATGAAAAGTGTTTGAAGGGCTACACATGGTTATACCTTGACATAGAAGGCAGGGTCGGATCCATACCGACGGTTTGGGGGAGCAATGGGGCCCAACATCGCAAAAAATATACGTTGGTTTAAAGAAGATCGGAAAAAATCGAGGGGTTTGGGGAATTGCCTGGTTTGCCTCTCCCTGGATCCGCCAGTGATAGCTGGGAGAAAAGACCACCAACACGCCAACTAGCCAACCAGTCAACCAAGAACCCACCAAATAGCCAACCAGTCAACCAAGAACCCACCAACACGCCAACCAGCCAACCAAGAACCCACCAACACGCCAACAAACCAGCCAAGAATCCACCAACACGTCAACTAGCCAACCAGTCAACCAAGAACCCACCAACACGCCAACCAACCAACCAAGAACCCACCAACACGCCAACCAGTCAGCCAAGAATCCACCAGCATGTCAACTAGCCAAACAGCCAACCAGGAACCCACCAACACGCCATCCAGGGATTACGACAGACCTTGAACATTAAAGCTATGAAGTTCAACGGAAAAGATCACTGCAACCCGAGCCGAACCAGCTGGTTAAACAAAAGAAGAATTCCGAAGGAGAGAAAGGTCCACTAATGCAGGGTGATTACCGAGATTAACTAGCATAGGCAACGCGACCTCGCTTCTTCATTTAGATTCAGGGGGCAGGGTATAAGGCATTCTATTAAACAAATAGCTTCAGCAATTTTAGCAGTTTGCCCCAGTAAAATTATACTTATAGACATCTCACTACGTCCTATGTCCATGCCCTTCGATTTTAAAATTTCGTCCAATTTTGTCCAAAATTTCCATCCGTAAGACTAACCTGGAAATAAAAAGGCTCCGTAGCAAGAGGGCATCCGAATGGGTGCCCATTGTATATTTAGCGGTTGCATTCCTGCTAGCCGGCCAACCCAAGATACCTTAGCCAACCTACCACAGTGCTGGTGGGACTGAACGGCAGCGACAGTCCAAAGCTGCAGCCTATATGGGAGACGACATTTTTATAACAGGCGATACCATATAAGTAACATGATCTGCTTCATTTCTCAGTCGAACTCGTTGGCTAATTCATTGAGGAAAAACTGCCATGGATGTACTACTACTATGTGCGCAGAATTTGTGCCAAGAGGTGATTGGTTTAGCCGGTACAGCCTTGTGATGGAAATTTAGTGGTTAAAGAATGGAACTCCAGGTGTCTCAGGTTTCCATTTGTCGTCAGTGATTCCCCGCAAAGTTTTTGGGCAGCGTTTACAATAGTCGCAATGTTACAAATAAGTGTAATAATCAGACATCTTCATTGAAAGTTTAGGATTATGATTGCTAAGTTGTTTTTGTATTAATACACTATAATTCACAAAGAATGAGGATTCGGTATATACCATTACAACGCAAAAGCCTTTTGATGGCGACAGCCTTTGCCATTGGACATTTGGTTGGCAACAAGTTTGAGCTTTTCTCATTTGCTTGATATATACGCTCATACTTGGGAAGTCGTCTTAATCGCACATATCGCAAGCCCTGTACGGCTTTTTCACAGGCCTTATGAGCATTTAAAAATAATTTGCAAAATTTACGGACAAATCACTTTCTTTAACCCTAGCACTATTTTTTTCACCATCTTCCTGGTTTTCAACCTTAAGATTTGATTTGATTTCCAAAATGCTAAAATGCGAAGGACAGTGGCAAAGGCTCCCACTAAGGACACAGTATGGCAAATAAGGCCCTAGCACGCCAGATATTGAAGCTACCTCCAACGACAGAGCGCAAAACCGTAACTCTGCATATGCACCCACGGCTCTGGACGCAGAACCTCAGTCTGGAGAGCTGATGTGACCCAGACACTTTCACAGTACGTGCAATAATGGTCCCTCAGCATTTGGAGGCACTGGAAGCTGTTCCGCAGTCATTTCCGCGTCACGGTTGAAGTCGCTCACATGTATTGACTCTGATTAGAGAAGAACACGAGAGGTAATATTTCAAAAGTTTTAGGTGGTTGCAATGAATTTTCTGTGTTGATAGGGCTTAAAACAGAAAGTGGGAAAGAAGTGAATTTACAGAAAGTGGAGCGGACGAGAAATAACAAAAATTGGGTAAGACGAGAATGTAGGGAATGTACAGAAAGCGGGGCAGACGAGTTTACAGAAGGTGTGGCAGAAGAGAATTGACAGGGTGGGAAGACGAGAATGTACAGAAAGTGGAGCGGACGAGAAATTATAGAAAGTGGGAACGACAAGAATTTACAAAAAGTGGAGCAGACGAAAATTTACAGAAAGTGGGGAATACGAGAATCGACAGAAAGTGGGGCAGACGAAAACTTATAAAAATGGGGCATATGAGAATTTACAGAAAGTGGGGTAGACAAGAATTTACAAAAAGCGGGAAAGACGAGAATGTACAGAAAGGGGACAGGCGAGAGTTTACAACCAGCCCGTCAACCAAGCGAGGCCTTTTTGGCATCACCTGATACTGTTTTTTGCATCACCTGATTATGACCAGTCCCCAATTCATATCCCACTCCCCCCGGCACACTTACCTCCGCCCTCCACTTGGTTAATCGATATCAAATAATCAGGCAGCACTGCCCCTGCGTCCCCAGTAAGGCTGTGTTTCCCTCCCTAGCGTAGCACACAATGGAAGCCAGCACACATACTGCGGTGGATGGTGAGTTTTGCGAATCATGTGTCATTTGTGCGGCGACTTCAGCATCGCCACCGCGGTTTTTGGCCCCGTCAAGATCTCGGGCCGTTTTCCGACGATAACGTGTGTCAGGAGGTGAAAGTCTGAGAGTAGGATCAAGTTTTGAAACGTTCACAGAGAATCGACTTCCTGTATTAACAAACAAACAGCTTTTACACTGTTGCTACGTATGCAAATATCGTTTTCTCTGTTACCATACTACAAATTTCAGTAGAAATTATAATTCGATAGCAATTTATTAAAAGTTGATAATTTGTCAATTGCATGCATCTTAGAACCATGGATAGAAAATTGAGAACATTAATTGGGATTATACATTCGGGTACGGCTATTCATCAGATTCTTCCTTAGACATTAGATGAATGCACAAATAATTTGTCATAGTCAGAGCCACCACCTTGCAGTCGAGGTGCCAAAATTATGCAGTTTTGCATCCAGGGTTCCGGGAGACAGGCCAATTAACAACTGATTAACTCGCTTCCGTTCCCGCTCCCGCTTTCTCTCTCTCTCTCTCTCTCTCTCTCTCTCTCTCTCTCTCTCTCTCTCTCTCTCTCTCTCTCTCTCTCTCTCTCTCTCTCTCTCTCTCTCTCTCTCCTCTCTCTCTCTCTCTCTCTCTCTCTCTCTCTCTCTCTCTCTCTCTCTCTCTCTCTCTCTCTCTCTCTCTCTCTCTCTCTCTCTCTCTCTCTCTCTCTCTCTCTCTCTCTCTCTCTCTCTCTCTCTCTCTCTCTCTCTCTCTCTCTCTCTCTCTCTCTCTCTCCCTCTCTCTCTCTCTCTCTCTCTCTCTCTCTCTCTCTCTCTCCCTCTCTCTCTCGCTGTACCGGGCTCCACACGCCTCTACCTCCGATGCTGGTGACCTTCCCGCTGGCTGATTGGCTGTCGTCTTCTGGCCTTGTTTTCCATCCTATCGAGTGTATCGACGTAACAGTTCGCTTCCAGGCAAATAATTAATCGCTCTGCTTCAGCAAAGAGGTCAGCAAAGAGCTTTTGCAACTTGTAACTGACGACGAATGAATCGCAGAAGATATCCCAATCCACTTTTGTGTAATTCAAAACAAAAGTACACTGGATTGTTGTGTCCTTGGCGGTACAGGCTTGGTCAGGTGATGTACTTTTCCAGCTGCTTAGTAGTTGTTTTTTTTGTATCAGTATTATAGATGTTCATTCACCACCTGACCCATCTTTATTTATTTATTTTACTTCTTCAGGACACTCCACAATAGATATGTGGCTATTCTTAGCCTGGCATCACTGATTTCATAACACATTCCATGTACAAAAGACAAGCATAATAGACACTATTAAGGATTAAAATACACTATGGTTAAAAAATCGGCGCAAAAAACACACACACACACATCTTGCAGTTCGGATCCGGCGGAAATAACTCATTAACCAGTGGGCGAGTGGTTTTTTGAAGCCAGCTATCCGCAGTTCAGGGAGATTCGGCGGCAGAGCATTATACAACATGGGGGCCCTGTATATGAACTGCCGCCGGCCAGCCTCTGTTCGTATCCTCGGCAAATGTAACTGTTGAGATTGACGTCTTTGTCGAGTATGGATGTCAGTGTTGTGTTGAAGGGATGAGGATAGCGCTAGCGGTTGCTTAGTTCCGATGATGTTGTGGGCAAGGGTGAGAGTGTGATATTTTGCCACCTGTCTGGAACTGAGCCAGCCTGGACCTCTCAACACGTCCGATATATGGTGAAACTTTCGGTGACCGGATACTACTTTTGCGCTGAAGTTTATATATATTTTTTTAATTTTTCGATGGTTTTTGCCCGAGAAGTTGCCATACACTGAAATACAGTATCGAACGTGTGAGAGAAACAGGCTGTGAACAATACTTGAACAATGCTTTGACATCAGCTCATTCTGATCAAAATTATTGTGCACGGTTAGCTTATAAAATGGCAAAAAATGCAAAGATTGGACATTTTCTAGCTCGTTTTCCGATGTACAAAGTTGTGCCCCAATCAGGTTGAACTGGGAGAGAACACCAGTTTGAATCTTGACCTAGGAATAAAATCAAGTTGAGCTGCTCGTTCCTACGCAACATCCGCAACCTAGCGGACACAGTTGTCAAAGTTGAAAAAGGTATTTCGCGTCGGCGGACTCTGCGACAGAGGTGCTGGACAGCTCGGACCTTTGCGTGCCGGTAACTAGCTTACGAATCCACGAAACGTTTCACACGACAGGATCTGTCCGCACGCCACTCATGCAACCCTGACTGGACGGGACGGCTTAAAGAAGCCTTCAACCGTGGGTCTCGGCTGGACTTCTTAAAGAAAAACCCGGCCAGAGGTATCAGAGAAGAAACTATCAAACGTAAAAATATCCAAACTTTTGGTGCATATGTTTTATAGTGTTGAGCTTATGTTTCCATGACGTACCTTAACAATAGCAGTTATTCTTAGATTTGATCTGTGAGCATAATTTGCACCGTACACTCCTGACGATAGGATTTAAAGTCGGGCTGTGGATAAGGGTGAGGATGTGGTCCCAACAGGCCGGGGATGCCGCCATGGCAGAGGCTCTGTGTGGTCTCAACAGGCCGGGGATGCCGCCATGGCAGAGGCTCTGTGTGGTCCCAACAGGCCGGGGATGCCGCCATGGCAGAGGCTCTGTGTGGTCCCAACAGGCCGGGGATGCCGCCATGGCAGAGGCTCTGTGTGGTCCCAAGCAGGCCGGGGATGCCGCCCGGCCTGTTCATGGCAGAGGCTCTGTGTGGTCCCAACAGTCCGGGGATGCCGCCATGGCAGAGGCTCTGTGTGGTCTCAACAGGCCGGGGATGCCGCCCGGCCTGTTCATGGCAGAGGCTCTGTGTGGTCCCAACAGGCCGGGGATGCCGCCATGGCAGAGACCCTGTGTGGGCTCAACAGGCCAGCCAGGGAAACAGTTGCTGCACCGATTAGGTCCGTCGGAACCCCCAATAGCCAAACAGACCCCAACCAGCTCAAAGTCACCCACTAGAGCTGAGTTCGAACCGGCCGGCGGCGGGCTGAATCCGGGAACACAGAAGGCACTCAGCTGTTACCAGTGTCACGGGCGACACGAGCACCATCTTCTCCCACTGGATCGTCGCCATTTGACCTACCACTATGTCCAGTCAGTGTTACGGCAGGTGTAAGATGTCAGCCGTTACTACAGACATCGGTGTTAAAGGTCAGCCACTTTCGCTGCAGAGCGGCCTACAGTCCCCATTCAAATGCTTCTCGTCAACTTGGGCGCTGTAATTGCCTTCCTCCCCTGCTCTTTACTGGGGATTTTGAGCTCAATCCTTGATCGTCAACGAATAACTGGAGCCTAACTTCAACGGCAAGAACCGGCCCTAGTGAGCACACTACACTGATTTGACAAAATATGCGGAGTATTGGCACATGTTTTTCTACTTTTTTCTTCATTTGCGTTTTCAAAGAACAACATATACAGGATAGATGTGAAAGCAGACAGAGTACCGCTAGAAAAGACCTGACGGTACCGTCCAGTCACGGGCATGATCACAACAGTAGGCAGCATGTATCTCAATAACTACGAAGACAGAGTATCCGGAACAAGTTTGGGACTTAAGATATATCAGTTTGGGACTATGCTGATATATCAAGTAAACCTGATCTCACACAGCGGCACGTCATAGCCATGAGGGAAACCTGGCGATATAGCCGTTGATAGGATTGCCGGACCACTTGTGGTTCTGTAAGGACAGGCCGAGTCGCCGAGGAGGAGTAGCGTGTGCGGTCCGAACTGATCTGCACCCGGTAAGAAGAGTCGGACTAGAACCAGACGGTACGGAGATGCTCGTCTCAGAGCTAAGAACATCACTCAGCCTCAATGTCGCCAGCTGCCAGTGCAAAATTACCGCAAAAGCGGTGGTCCTCAAAGAACAATGATGCCACTAAAGGACATAGTTAACAGGCATCCAACACGCTGCGTGGTAATCAGCGGGGATCTTCACATTCCAGAAAACAAGTGGATCGCGAAACAAGTATGTCGCGAAAATGTGTCATACGTGTACTCAATTTTGAGCAACTGTTAATCTGAGAAGCAAAAGTACCATACAATGTAAGCTAGTACGAATAACACGATTTAACGGGCACAGAATGGGGGGGGATATCTTGCTTACCTTGTGTACTAAAAATACATTTCAGTGTAACCCCCGTCCTAACCGGAGGGTCGCCGACGGTCGGACACGGTCGGCGTCAGTTGCAGAGTGGTAATTCTGGAGTTTTGGCCGGCAGAGGAAAGGTTCAGCTTTGGTAGCAATCTGGCAGCTCAAGTTGCGACGAACTGTTGTTTACCAACAATCAAAACTTAGCTGACATCAAGAACTATTAAAAGAACGATTTTGGAGGAAAAGGTAACATGTCCAGTTTCGATAGATTTTTCAGCATGAATTCCAATTTGAATTATTATTCTAAAACATGTATTACATTTAATGATTAAAAACAACAGCAAATAACACGGATATTGGCTTCTGACGCAGACTGTCGGCGTCAAAAGTTGGACACTGTTCAACTTTTGCTGCGGCGCGTTGCAACGTCGTGCGACGCGTTGCGGCAGTGCGTTGTGTCCTGACCGAAAATCGCGGTCGTTGCGGCAAATCGACGGCGTGCGACGCGTTGCGTCTTGGTTGGGACACCGGGTGAGGGGACATGGTGTAGCGTGAGCTTGTACTGATGGCAGATAACGCGAGGTTAAAATTAACTCCTATGTCAACCACGAGAATACCAGAACAAGCTGAGCGTGACAAAGGCCCCCTTGGTATGTATTGATCGCTCCTTTTTAAGTAAAGTACTGCAACCGAGCTAATGTCAACACAGACGTGCAACACTATCATATACAGCTGTTCACCCAAATAGATAGCTAATACAGCCGACATTTTAGCACGCGTGCCGTTTCCTCGAAAGCGCCCCCGCCGAGCCGTCGCTCTGTTCTGGTAGCCGGTGACCCGCTGCTGTTAGTCTGCGTGAGCCACTCTGATCCGTGGCATTTAGCTAACATTCTGCTGTCTGCAGCGGGAGGGCGCAACACGAAACGTGGGCGCGGCTTGTTGTAAATTGTGTTAAGCAGCGCCATTTAGAGGGTTATCGTAAGGAACGCTCAAATAGCACAGGGTGGAACTGTGAGGTTGGAAATTTACACATGGTGCAGGATAGTTGGGTTTGGCTTATTTTTCAGATCATCACAGACATGCGCATTTGTATTCGTTATGGTAAAACTAGCGTTGTAGGAGTCGCCAAGGTGAGAATGATGATAAGACCTCGACCAATAAGCTTTGAGTTTAGCCTGTGACCTTGAATCTATCATTACCATAGACAGCCTGAGCCATTTCCGCTTCTATAAACATTTAAGGGTCATATCTGACTCACTCTTCTTCCCTATTTTATCAAAACTCAAAGGTGATACGGAGGAACTAGAGACGGCTCAGACACCGCACCAAGTCTTCTATACAGCCGTGCCGAGCTTAACGACATTTGTTGAGCAGCGACGTCAGATGGGACTAAACTGGTCAAATTTAATCCGTTCCGTAACCTTAAACTTCATCGCCTCATCGTACTGCATTTGTCATATGGCTGGAATCAACGGGTTTAATGAACTTGAAATTGTTGTGTCACATTGGCCTGTGGCCTTGACGTTCCTCTTCACCTTCATTTCGGGTTTTCTAGTCGTTTCGGGCTTCGGGATACCCCAGTTATATGACATCAAATTATAACTTAATCCACAAAGCAGATGTACTGGTACGGCGGCGCCATTGCTACAGCTGAAAAAGACGAATCAGACGAATCGGCCAGTGGCGGATTCAGGACATCATTTCGGGGTGGGGGTTGGGAGGTTAGAGGGCTCGAGCGTCCCCGCTATCGCCTCTGAACAGCCCCCGCCAACACGTTTACCACAGGCACTCTGAAATTTCGGGGGCTTGAGCCCCTAGCCCCCCTTGCATCCGTCACTGAAGTTAGACTTGGAAGACCACACAATAAAAATAATGAAACGATTGTTTAAGTCATTAAAAAACACGCCCTGATCGTTTCTCTCCAGGGCAAGCAAACTCTTTTGGCTGTGTTCGGGAGAGACCAGAAAAAACTGATCCAACCAAAATAGTTTTCTATGCCCACGAGACATTCAAATAGGTAGACAAAAATGCCCTTCATGTCCCGCACAGCCATTTCCAGGGATACGTCCATGATTATTCCGAACAAAGTTATTTTATTTAGGTAGAGTGTTGGGACTTCTCCACTAGAAAAAAAACAGAGGGTTCGGAGCTTTCGGCTATATTCTACTAGCCTTCGTCAGCGTTAAGGTCGGATCACGAAACCCGATTCAAACTTAACGCTGACGAAGGACTTTAAAATAAAGCCGAAAGCTCCGATTCCTTTCCGCTGCTTCCGGTGGAGCAGTCCCAACACTCTACGTAAGCTTACATGCCTCCACTGATTTAATTTCGTTAGTTTATCTATTCTAGGTAGATTTAATGCTGCACTTACTAACCTATCCATTGTCAGTTTCTCCTCATCCTCGGACCAATGACAAAGTGGGTAGTTGGATAAGTAGTTATTTATTTTGGGAATGTCTCGGCGCAGGAAATAGATTAAAGTTAATAGAATCTTCCTGTCCACTCATTTTCTATGCAGCCGTTGGCGTCTTAACACGCGCATTGACGGGGGTACCCGCCCTCCCCCCTCGGGTTTTTCGAAAAAGAAAAACGGCGGCGCTACGTGCCGCCGTACTTGGCATACATTTCCCCTCATCATTTTTACAACTTCTGCGAAAATTTTAAGGTTAGGTCATCTCAGGTCAGGTCACCAATACAGGTCAAGTGACCTGACCTCAAACAAATTTTAAGATAGCATAAGTCGGAACAGGGTGAACTTATCCGATTGAAACTCATATCACATAATGGGCCCACCGAGTTCTCTAAAATATGTTCCGGTATTTTTTAATATCGATGACCTAAGGTCAGGTACGAGGCATGACCTCAGTTGGAAATACATGGGAAAATGGTTTTTACTGTTTAACTCAGTAACGGATGGTGATAAAGCGTTGATTTTAGCTGCATCAGACTCGTCATGTTTTTGCAGTTCTAATGATATGCATTTCATATAATTTTACCTTGACCTGACCTCAGGTCAGGTCAAATCCTTGATTCGACCTAGCCATGTCAAATTATATATCATTCGATTCGGCTTGCTGCGAGGATTCATATAGTTAAAGTCGTTTAGCTCTATCTTTACTTGTTCAGATGTAATGACCGAATACCTTAATTTACATGCTATCCCTATGACGGCATGTTTTGACCTCTCGTGACCTTAAATGTGACCTGACAAAAAATGGTTCAAATATTTTCGATGGAGAAGTAGATGGGCTACCCAACTCCGTTTACCGTTTTTCGCTACCTACCGTGGTTCTCGAGATCTAAGGGGGGCGGGCACCCGCCACCCCCGTCAAAGCGAAGGTGGCTCAGACCCCCGTCAATGCGCGTGTTAATACGCTCTTCAATGTTGTATGACATATTCCCGCACACAGGGGTGGGTTTTCACTCTGCCCTGCGGGATAACCACTTCCTCTCCCGCAATCACCCATAAGCCGTGTCATCTTGGGGAGCCACCCGATCTTGAGGTGACAATCGATCTGCGCCGAAGAAAACTACTGGTTCAGCTGGACTCTGGTGCTCACTTTCCCAGCTGCATTCCTTCAGTTTTCCAGTTCAGCGCCTCCAGTGTTCGTATCTGCATGTCTCGCCGTTTTTGTCTAGAACGTTTCCGACGATTTTTGATTGCATGAGCCATAAGTAAGATTTTCAGGCTTGCATGGCTTTCACGGACTATGAAAATATTTTTTAGAAGCTCTCACATCCTGCCAATCAATATCTCAAGCACGCTGTTTCTGAGAGCAATTATGTATAATCATTCAACGCGGTGGTAGCGAGTTATTTTCACTGTTTTCTTCAAAATTATTTGTGCGCGTGATTTACAGCTGCCCCATTGGCGTTTAAGACATTTGTTGGCTGTCAACTCATTCTTATTTTGCAAACAGAAAACAAAGGGCCACAACAGACACCATAAAACAATCGTTGACAAGACATTGTCCCTTCATGCAGTGACTGAAGCACCCAAGTAACTACTTCATGAACTTGTATTTTGCCATGTACAGGCGTGCTTAAACGAACAAAGAATGTGCCGAAAGGTCAATACTTCAGCCCAGTTCACACAAAGTGCCCAATATGGAGAACAACAGAGTGAGGGTCATCAAGTCTTTCACGGGTCCGCTGTGAGTTATGAGGCTTTGGGTCTGCTGGGTCTCCTATGGTTGCAACTTTTGCTTGATGAGACAGGCAGGTTTAACATATGCGGCAGTTATGCAGTGACGTTTTCAAGCACGTGCCTTTGGATGTTTAGTCACCCTCGGCACAGGAGCTTATTCTGACGTCACGGTGGCCCGAGGCTGGAACCGTACACTTCGAAGAAGAGGTCTTTGAAGTGTTGTTTAGCAGACCAGATCAATACAACGCTGAAGCTTTCTGATTCATTGATGATGTTGACAGCGATACACCGAGGAAGCCTTGCAGTTGTTTTCTTAGCCATTTGGGCATTCTGGGATTAGAAGTTCGAATTAAAAAAATAGATTTCGGGACTGCATTGCTGCAGAGAAGATCAATACAGCAATGCGCTTTAAATGTTTTCAACGATTTTACACCTATACTGCATTCTTATCAGCACATCTCCTCAAAAGCTCTCTCTCGGTCTCGGTCTCTCTCTCCTCTCTCTCTCTCTCTCTCTCTCTCTCTCTCTCTCTCTCTCTCTCTCTCTCTCTCTCTCTCTCTCTCTCTCTCTCTCTCTCTCTCTCTCTCTCTCTCTCTCTCTCTCTCTCTCTCTCTCTCTCTCTCTCTCTCTCTCTCTCTCTCTCTCTCTCTCTCTCTCTCTCTCTCTCTCTCTCTCTCTCTCTCTCTCTCTCTCTCTCTCTCTCTCTCTCTCTCTCTCTCTCTCTCTCTCTCTCTCTCTCTCTCTCTCTCTCTCTCTCTCTCTCTCTCTCTCTCTCTCTCTCTCTCTCTCTCTCTCTCTCTCTCTCTCTCTCTCTCTCTCTCTCTCCCCTACCTGGGTGGACAGTTTGCATCAATATGACGTGACGAAAGACAGTAGGACTGCAGTCAGTATGGATTATTCGAGGAACTGTTTACATGCGTCCCCAAACAATACATGACCGGAGCCTCCGAATAACAAGTCCAGCCTCGAGCTGGCTGTAACGTTCCTTGCTGTTTTATGAGGCTTTTGAGACCACCATAAATATATGATTATTCGAACTTGCAATGTTCACACTTGCAATGTCAGCATGACACGTGATCAGCACATCCCGTTTTCGTCGATATTTCATTTGAAAGACTTTGACGAAAGGTTTCATTTGGCCCTCCTAAAACGAAAAAGTTCTTACGGATGTTGCACGGCTTTTGCAATCGACCAACACACAATGCCAAACAATCAGGTGCTAGAAGCTCCTTCCTCAGCAAACCTGGAATGCAGGTTCATAGCACAGAATTGGCTGCAAAAGTTGCAGCGTAATAATTTCCTACTGTTGCACGGGTGCAAAGGTTTCGCGCTGTAAGCTGATAGTGCGATAAAGAAAATGACGAAACCGCCTACCTGGGATTCGTCTTGTGCCTCATACAGCGTTATGAGTGGATTTCAAATATGTAATCTTAAGCTCTTGTTTGGCACACTTATATGGAAATTGACATTTTCCACTGCGTTTTTGGTATCTTAGAAAGGATGCAGAGCCAATTATTTGATGTGTACTGCATCAAATTTGATAAAGTTTCTAAGGTAATTTCACGAGCAATGTGATTTAGTCATTTGTCAAACTCTGAGTCGGTTGCAACGACCTGAAATTCGACCGGTAAAGATTTCGGAAATCTTCGCTTTCAGCAGGTAACCGGAACACGACACGCTTCATCCAGAACAAAACCCCCTCACAGCGAGCCTTCAAATGCTAGAATGCACTATGGGTCCGTTTTGCAAACGCAAAAATGGCAATCCACTAACAACAATCCAGGGATACGGTGTCAGAGAAAGTACCTGTTAAATTCATTACCGGGCTTCCATGCCCGGAGCGGGCCATCCAAGCAAAGCAGCCTCTTTCTATCCTGGTGAGAAAAAACGCAACTTAGAGGGCGGCTTGACAATTAGAGAGTGGGTATAGCTGCATACCGTGGCGGATACAGAGGGCTCAAGCAATCCCCCCTCCCCAAATGTCCGGGTGGCCAGAGTAACTGCATAGTTGGAGGCCGCTCTGAGGCTATGGCGAGAGAGGCTCGTGCCTCCTGCGCTCCCCCATCCCCAAAATGGAGTCCAGGGTCCGCCACCGTCTGCATATTTTGGGGAAAACTGTCCTCCTCGATGGTGAGCTTCTGAATGGGAAACAATTGAAGAAGAAAATTGCAAGGTAGTCTTGCAGTGGTACGAAATGAATATTTGAACACATTGAATTTCCGAAGAGGAATTTCATTTCATTCGTTGTTTTCCCTTTGACACGCACTCACTGGGGGAGGAAATCGCCCCCACGTGGTTTTCTGGCATTATGATAAACGCAGAAAGTACCTAACTTTTCAAGCACCAGTAACTTTGATTATTTTAGTGAATGTCCCCAAATCTTTGAGGTTTTAGTTATTCAAGTCCATTAAACCAAAAGACTTGAGTTCGAGCTAGCGCCAGTGACATAACTTTACTCATCCTTGAATCCCGCTCTAACGCTCTTCAAATTGACGTGAGCTGCAAGAAACGCATCTGCAAGCCTTACACCTCGGCCGCATTCACCCGATACCCACCCCACCCAGCTGTAGATCAGAGATGATAAGATCCGTCAGTGTCTGGTCAGGGGTGGTCTCTAACAACATGTCCTTGAACATGTTGAGCTTGCGGCCTGTTTGGTCCGGCTGAATTTTGAATAACTATTTAAAGCTGCCAAAAACGGTCATGCTTTTTCAACGTAACTCATAAAGTATGCTGCTTTGATATCTGACGAAATATACACCACAAGAAAAGTTCAAGCCGAGGTCGCATTCCGTGGCAAACTGTACATTTGTATGGACAAAGCAGAGTGGGTACGGTACCTGTTAGTTTTTTCTTTAGATGTTGCAGATTTATTTCACAACCACGGGCACTGTGATAAAAATAAAGAGTAGTTTCAAATAATTTGATTCTCGACACTTTGTTGGTTCAAAAATACCCAAAATGATACTATTTTGCTCCACATTTTCGAAGCTCCTGGGGCCAAAACCCTTTTTCCGAAAAAATACTGATGATTAAGGTTGCAAACACGAATTTTGTCAAATATAATCAAGAACCTTCTCCCATCTATCCAAAGACCCTCTTCTCATATAATTCCGATCATTACCTCCATAGTGACGACAGTGCAAGATTCACTGCGAAGTCGAAATGTTCCATAAATACAAAGTCAAAATATCCAATCATACAAAGGAGTGTGCGGAGACAGAGGCGGGCCCAGGGTGGGAGGGGTAATACAAAATGAAGAAGAGGGGCTCAAACCATCCCCCAATCCTCAAAGCAGACTAGTGATTCATAATTGATCGGTTTTTGGGACATGCCTGGCAAAAATAATATTGAAATAGTTTTTGGCCGGTCGCAAGGGAACTCTTTGAAAGCGAAACAGTGATTACTCCAATCTTTGAGCCTCGATGGCAGCCAAATCCACGGCTTCGGTTTTTGTCTCCTTTTTCCCCCCGCTGACATCGGCTTGACCCTCCCCAAACCAACCGGCTAGATCCACCCGTGCAGGTTAATGATAAGTGCCAGGAACTAGTAAACTCCTTTTTCAGGTGTAGTGCGCAGCGGAAAATGGAAACAAATTAAAAATGGAACCGTGGACAGTTATAAACCCAGTCTTTCTTACAGATAGATTATGCATTTACAAAAAATACCACATTAACCGCCCTGAAAAGGATTCTCGCAGTTCTCCCCCACAAGGTTGTTAGCGATATGGTGGGGGACAGATCGGAGGCGCCGCTTTGTACGAAGTGTGGAGCCGGCCTCTGGGTCTGCTTCCTACCTGGAGCTCTGCACTCCACCTTCTCTGTCCTAGCGACTGTTTACTCAATTATTATCAACGGGATCAGACCAAGTCCACCGCCACGACATACAAACCTGACTTGTACTACATTCCAGGGCACCTGTATGACTTGTACTACATTCCAGGGCACCTGTATGACTTGTACCGATGCACCTGTATGACTTGTACTAGATTCCGAGACACCTGTATAACTTGTACTAGATTCCAGGGCACCGGTACGAATTGTACTAGATTCAGAGGCACCTGTATGACTTGTACTAGATTCCGAGACACCTGTATAACTTGTACTAGATTCCAGGGCACCGGTATGAATTGTACTAGATTCAGAGGCACCTGTATGACTTGTACTAGATTCCGAGACACCTGTATAACTTGTACTAGATTCCAGGGCACCGGTACGAATTGTACTAGATTCAGAGGCACCTGTATGACTTGTACTAGATTCCGAGACACCTGTATAACTTGTACTAGATTCCAGGGCACCGGTACGAATTGTACTAGATTCAGAGGCACCTGTATGACTTGTACTAGATTCCGAGACACCTGTATAACTTGTACTAGATTCCAGGGCACCGGTATGAATTCTACTAGATTCAGAGGCACCTGTATGGCTTGTACTAGATTCTGAGACACCCGGTGGGATTTTGGGCCAATTAAGTAAGGAAATCGTTCATTTATTTGAGTAGAATACGATGTCCGGCCCACATAAGGTAGGTCAGTACGGCACAAGTAGAGCAGCCATCAGTGTTGGACCTGACATCGGTGCCAACTGTTTGGCTGCATATTCTACCGAGGAACTATCAAACTTATCCACCCTGATTATAGACCAATTCGCAGAGGGAAAATTATCGTGGTAATGATGATTGTGATTGGTTATTTGGATGCCCTGATTTTTTCTTATTGGCCTTGTTTTTATCAATGATAATTGGCGCTAGTCCAATATAACAAAGCCATGAGCTACCCTCCCCCTCTCACCCCCCCCGGCCGCTGTAAACCCACCGATCACAGAACATTTTCAATATAGTTGCAGGATCGCCCCGAATATAAGGGGGTAGGAAAGTATTCTCAAGTGATTTCTTTTCACGCAGCGTCATAGGGCTAATGGTTTCAAATCTGAGCGTTCGGGGTTGAAATCTGAACGTGAATCGCTTGCTCCCCTTCCCCGCCCCTCGTTGCTATATCTAAGCTTGTTATTCAGGGGTGTAAAAACCCGCCAATTCGCCAAGCAGGGATTGCGACAGAACTTGGCTAGTGCAAATATTCTGTGCGACAGATAACGTCTACCAAATAGGAACTCCAGCAGCCGCCGAGAAAACAAAAAGCTAGCTTTTTCCTGGGAGTTCCCAGGGAGCCGGGTCCTTACGCCGCTAAAAACCTCGATACACAGACAGATCCAGGAGGCAAGGGGCCACTTGACACCCCCTCCCCCACATTCCCATAAACTCCGCCTCCATCTGAAATGGTCACCCACCCCTGAAATGTGGATGGCGCCACCTATAAACTGCCCCTTCCACTCCCATCCCCTCAGTATGCAGGTACCGCGCCCCCACAATAGGTTTTTCCGTACAAAAAGGCTTCCTCATGGTTCCGATGGCGCCTCAGCTTAAACGCTCCTTTTTCACGCAATCGGAAATCCTAGACCCGCCTATGTCACGTTAGACGATTCAATAGATAAGACTTTCTGGCGAATGAAATAAGTAATCACAATTGTCTAATTAGTAGTCACGTTCCTTTGCCGTTTTTCTACTGCAGCAGTGCGGAGTTCAATGACCCCAGACAGTGAGACAGTGAGACAGTGAGCATGGGACAGTGAGAATCGGCGACAGCGGCCTTAGGCGACAGCCAGATTTGCCGGATATACAGGGCCCGGCCAGTCCCGACGGCAAATCTGAACCATTGAAATCCCTATTCACCAGGGGCGCCGCCACGGAATTTGTACAGGGGAAATACCCAGGCTGGTGCTGACCAGGGAAGCAAATTTAAAGCGTATTCGATACCTGGCAGCATTAATAATAATGAATCCAAAAATTTGGGAGGGGAACGTCCCCCTTGGTTGGCCAACAGGGGACACTTCCCCCGTCCCCCCGCTTTAGCGCCCATGCTGTTCACTGTCGGAAATAATAGGTATGTTCCAGACTCTCTTATGAAAATCTGAGAGCTCCTGGTGCCAGACTTTTTTGAGGAAATACCTACTGACCTCTTGAAAAATTCCCAAGATAAATGACGTCAAGAAATGTAACGAATAAACTTGTATTGCCTAGTTATGGGCCTCATTCGTTGATATGAAAATTATGACCCACATGTTACAATCCCTTGCGTCATTTGTCTTGGGTAATTTTTGGAAAAACATCTGGCATTAAAAGCTCTTGGATTTTCGCCACGAGGGTCTGGAACATACCTCAATCTCCAGCGGTGTCTGTCAAATTTCCTTCGCATTATGCCGTATCTCGTTTGTAAAGGTATCTTGGTTTGTAAATGCCTATGTGATTCATCTCGAGTAGGTTGGCATGTGCAAATCGTTTTAGCGTAAGGCCAATAATAGCAGAAGACTGGAAAGTACCGGTTTGGGTCCCAGTGTTGAACGGAACTTGCTAAAAAAAGCTCAAAATAGAATGCGGCATGTTCACCTTCGTACATGTAAGTATATCCTATCAACAATAATCTGCGGCCGCACACTGTTAAATGAAGGAATATAATAGATGGGAGGATAATTCCAAGTTTCCTTACCTGCCCTAAAAAGGGTAAAAGCTGCCCCAAACTGGTTGTTCTTCCCTGAGGCTGCCCGAATGAACTCGTCAAAACCTGCTATGCCGATTCAGCCATAAACCCCAAAGCAATGGGAGGGTCCAAACTCTCCTATGGCCTGTTTTCTAGCCAACTAGTATTTCATAATTAATCAATTGGGAATTTTCCATCAGCAAAAACTATTTTGATTGCTTTTGACCATTTGCAAGGTATTTATAATTGATAGTGAAAAATGTATTGGCTGCACCAGACAAATTTGGCCCATTGACTCTGTCAGTCAATACTTTCTGTAGAAAGTATACTGAAGTATACTTGATCTACTCTCACATGCATGGGCTCGGCTTCCCCTAAGCAACCTGCTGGACCTGCACCTGTTTGGGCAGCATTTGACACTCCTGGTCGTGGAGAGTTGCCATGCTGGAAATTGTGCCAATCAGACCCAATAACCACTTGACCCGATAATGGGTTACTTGACCCATCTTCGTTCTTAAATGTGGGAACTCTGAAGACCAGTTTAGGGAATATGATACCTTCCTAATATGACATGAACTGCAAAAGTCAAGTCTGCAAAGTATGACAGCAGGCCAGACAAGTCACACCAGCCATCTAAAATTCTCGAACCGCCAGCAACCAAAAATTCACACCAATCTTCCATATACCAGGAGAAAAACGCACCCATTCCTACCCACAAGATGCAATGCTACCTATCTTATTAGTTAGTTAGTTGAGGACTTTTCATAAGGCCCCTCCTGTATCTTTATAACCATATAGTCATTATTTGTTTGGTTTTCTGTGTCACCTTCCTTGCACCAGTCTCACAAATTCGCACTAGGTTGGTAAAATTTGCACCACTCGCTCCTGTCTTCAAGGGCACTCTCAACAACAAGATCTCATATAAAATGCCATACTTAGCACAATGGGAGAAAGTTGTGTGATACAAAATGCCAAGACGATCACCATTTCATCTGTTCAAGGTTTTACTGTCTGCAGAAAAATGAAGAAATTTTTCCTGTGGACCCTGTCCTCCTTGGTCGTGTTTACACTTTATGACACAATCTTAGGCAAGTTACCTATGTTACGCTCAACCCTGCTACACATGCTGAGGGAACAAAGTTTTCTTTTTTGGTCATCTTTAAAATCCACATGTGAAACATACTATTGGTACTGTTGATTGTACATGAGTATATATAACTTGCTTATTGACTGTGTTTAAGCTCAAAATATGTTTAAATGTTTTAAACAAAAGAGAAGAAATGATATATGTTGCTTTGGTTCATAATGGTAACCTCTTTTAGCTAAACACATTTGCTTGTATTCATATTCATTATTGGCACAAATCAAATAGGGAAATAGCATTGCCAGCTCATGGGCCAATTTGATATCACAATAATTTGGATATTTTTCTTTACTAACAGGAAAATTAACTCAAGCAAAATATAACAAAATATTAGTTGTATCAATGCCATATAACCCTGGCAGTTGATGCATAGTTAAACCCCAACAATTATTTTTATTGAAATATCAGTCATATCATTTTTTGCAGATATGGGCCAAATCCATTATTTTTAGCATAGATTGTCCCTGGAAGCACTATAATTTTGAATAGTTTCAAGGTGTCATCTTCTTTTAGAAAAAAGAAACTCAACAGGCCACTAGGAAATAAAATGGGCTGCTGCTGTAGTGGTTTAGCTGTAAGTTGTAAAATTTTGAGAAGCTTCACTTGAAGTATGAAACCAGTGGTTGAATTTCCTTTGAATATTTGTTTCAAACTCACAAAGCTGCTCCTTAAAAATGTGTTTGATACACATTTCCTACATGTGTTTGATACATGCTTATACTTGCCGAACATCGAGCTATTTCGAATTCTTACCTCGACATTGTTCTGGTAAATTTGCTGCAAGTAGCAGGGCCTTTCGTGTGTAAGCTCTCACTTTCTGCTTTTGCAGTTCTCCCTCCCGTCACAGCTGTTGTACCTGTGTATCTTGTGTGCCACTCTAAACCAGCATGTAACTCAAATGTATCCCTTTGCACAATGAGGTTTTTGAACAATTAGCAGCCAGGGACGTAGGAGCAGGGGGGCAGGGGGCAGCTGCCCCTCAACTTTCATGATTCTTAACCATTAACCCTATGGCGTTGACTGGAAAGAAATTACTTGAAAATTCCCGTTGCCCCCCCCAACTTTGAACATAGTTCCGACGCTCCTGTTAGCAGCTTAGGTGTTCTATTTTCGTATCCTAGAATATGAATCTGTACCCGACCTACTAAAACTTTTGCAGAATCTCCACTTCAGAGGCCGTTTGTATAGCAATTGTCTGAATGTGTATTTGATCATTTTCGGCGGTATTGAACAGACGTAACTGGCTGGTATCGAAGTCATATTGAAATTTTGACAGCGCCACCTATGATCTCGGTGTGACGAAGGATTCGTAGCGGCTCCTATGAGACCTGCATTGGATGTGCTGTGTACTTTATTGCATAGCTAGTCTTGCTACTCTGGCTTCTGAATCCTAATCTTGACTTAAGCTTTGCAGCAGGCCTCCGTTGTTACCGTTATAAGCATACCCTTAGCTTGTCTCTTGTCAGTTTTTCTCACCTGACGCAGAAAGAACGGTGCTCGTATGTGTGCTTTACCATATGTGTGCCCATCCAAACCAGCCAACATGCCTCGGAATAAAGAGCCCTCACCCTGCGTGTAACCTCACCTCGGGACACATCGTCTCTGCGTCGAGCGAGCCGTCCGTGGCTCGCTCTGTCCCACCCCGACCTCCGTCACCGTTCGTCGCCCGCCGCACTTAGCATAAATCGTTCCCGTCGGCGCTCGCGTTCGCCCGTCACGCGCGCGTATGACCCTGATAGTAGCGGTACATTTCCAAATGTCAGTGAACCATATGTGTAACAAATATAACAGAATATCAGTCTTAGTGACTATAACATGCTAAGGAACTTGGCTTAACGGGAGTTTTAGACAGATCTACGACCGACTTTCCAAGCTTTGTATGTTGTGTTGTACCAGCATGCAACTTATCCCTGGTGCGACAGTTTTGGTCATATGAATTCTGGTTGGCGACAGTCTTGACATTTTTCCTCCCCTGTTGTTATTGTTGCTAATAAGCCTGGAGATTTTTGGGGTGCACTGCACCATCCTGCAGAGTAGACCATAGATGGGTTTACTTCGACGCGGGCGATACCATACCAATGGGGAACTTAAAATATCGGCGGTCGCGCCCCCTTTCCCTCGTCGCTACGCCTCTGGGGTTATCATACATGGACCTTGATAACATATACCTGTCACGAGGTGATGTTGTCATCATTTATAGATTCTCAGAAACGTAGCATCTTTAGGTCACAAATTTGTTGATTAGAGCATTAAGGGTCATATCTATATGTCATATCATCATCTATCTATCATATCTATATCTATAGCTATAGGTAATTGTTTTGCCTCCAGCTTGGGAGAATCGTAAGAATTTTTTCCAGCCATGTGTATCAATGCTAGTGAGAGCAGATGTGGTGTTTTCACCATTCTTAGAGACATATTCACACAAACAACTAGATTAGAAAGACACATTTAAAACTGGTCAAGGATAAATTCATGGAGTACGTTATCCGGAACTAAAAAGTTATTCAGGTGTTGGACTGAACGCTTCGGGTCAGGCTTTACGTCGCAGTTTCAGGCCGGCCAGATCTTTAAAGGGAATGTGGCACCTTCACAACGTGATTTTAATTGAGATAGCCGAGTTGTAAAGCAAGTCGGAAAACCCGGTACTCCATATGTCATTTGTCATGGAACTTGATATTTCCGTAGAAAAAACTAAAACCTACCTGACACCAACCCCTCATCAGCCCCTCGCCGGGCGGCCATTGCTGTGAGCTGTTGGTGTGACGACATAAGCTGACGTCAAGATGAGCATCAGCCAATCGAAGCCCTTGAAGCATTTCAAGTATGGTAGTAGTTGCCAGACCATGACATCATCCACAGGCAGATAATCATTTATTTTCCTAGATGAGTATTTTTCAAACAAAATATTGAGCTTATTGAACATTTTTCAGGGAAATCATTAGTGGTTTCATTATTTTTTGCTAAAAGTACGCCTAAATTCGCTAAATTCCAGGATTCGACCGAGATGCCACATTCCCTTTAATGCCTGTCCAAGCATTGATAGCAGGAGTCTAGCCAATTCCTTTAAGCTCTATTCCATGCGGCTTTCGTGTTTGACATGTAGATTTTAAATGAAAAATATGCCCGGAAACAGATTGACGGTCCTTTTAACCCTTGCCTCACCAGGGCCCCATTGAAGCCCCCCCTCTCGAATTCCGAAAGCATGAAGGCTAGCGCAAATTTGAGAAGTGTGTTAGCAAGCTCATTTTAATTTGGTATCAGTTTATTCCAGACATTAAAGTGCTCAGGTGAATGGTTTGAACTCCAGAGACCAGAAAACTTCAGGTACATTTGTACATACATATTATGCCGGTGAATATCTAAATGGAAGCCTCTAAAACCTCTGATGGCCCCATATACCTCAAACAGCAAAAATCAACCCTAGAATCTTGGAACGGGTGAAAGCCAATGTGTTCCTGAACTTTTTGGGTATTTGTTTTTGTGACTTCTATTACACAGCAAGGGTTTCCCCAAGTTTTTTTCACCGGGAGAGGTCATCTCTTGACCTGACCCCAGGTCATCGAAAAAATCCCGTTTCCAAATGGAGATATGGTAGAGCTCAAAAGTTGAAGTAAGGTCGCCTTGTTTAACCTCACCTGGTGATCTGGCCTGTTGGACCTGAGCCTTATATTTTCACAGAAGTTAGAAAAAGGATCAGGTAACAGGTATAGCAAGTATGGCGGCGCTCCGCGAAGCCGTTTTTCCGCTATTCTTTAAAACCTTTGGGGGATCATCGATGCCACCGGCGGCGCGTTAACGAGTCTATCCCAAACGAAACAATAAAAAGGCTCAACCTTTGTCGAAAAACACACTGAAGTTCAATTGAGTCGCTCAACTAATAAAATCGTAACCGAAATGAAACTCTTAGGCAACTTTTTGACAAAAATATAATAAATAGATCACAAGCCAACCTTCAAGCATACTTAGCCTTAGGATATAGTTTGACGCATTTCGTCACAATCTGTTCCTTTTTAGGACAGAGAAAACCTTGAAACAGCCACAGCATATCTGGCCATGGCTTGTCATGTTTTTCCAATCTTTAAAAAGGTACTAGCTTCAATACCTGCGTGCCTATTAACATGTTGAAATAAAACACTAGATTGTAAAAAAACATAAACATTGAAACCGTATGCTTCATTCCGACTAAAGCTCCGGTCCTAACAAATTGCGGCGTTGCGCCGCCTTCAGACACTGACCCGGCACGCTGAATGTGAGGGGGTAGTGGTCGTCACTGTCGGCCGCCTTCACGCGGTAGATGGTGGTCCCTACTGGAGTGTCGGACGGCACCAGCACCAGCGCCATGTTGGAGTCCACGAAAAAATAAGGCACGTTGGCGTTCACTGTTGTTGCAAGGAGCAACAGTGAGGTCAACATCAATGATGTCGGAATGGAAGTTCGAGTTCTCAGGAACATTTTCGAGAATATGTGGTTTTATGGAGATCAAGGTCTTGATGCTGTTGGAAACAGCAGTGATCCCACTTCAAAGTGATCACGCACTGATGTTTGTCTCCGCTGCGGAAGTCAAAGAGAATGACTCAATTAAACCAGCGCCAAACCTCGGAGGATTACACTGCACCCACACTCCACTATGTAATCGGCTCTTTTTTCGCCAGAGCTCTACAGATGTCAATTATTGTTTATCCCTTCACAAAATCTTCCTTGAAAGTTGTGCAGTACTCTAAATCTAACAAACGACACAATCTTTGAAACACCTAGTAAAAGTCTTCCAAAAGATCACACTTCTGTATAGCGCTAAAAATCTGTGGCGTTTCCCAATTTTTCACCAATATTCACCACAATTACGTCCCACTCTCAGTAAATCACACAGACAGCATATCACACGCGTGAAAACCTCCGTCGGGACGGTCTCTCCAAACCGCGCACTCACCCGTCGCAGCACACTCCCCACTAAGCAGGATTCGTCACTAACGCCGGCGGCGTCCCCGTGCGGCCCCCGCGTCCCAGCTGCCCCGGCAACCGCCGACAACACTGGCCCCTGAGGCGGTCACGTGACACAGCGGCTAACGCTATCGGAGGGGCGGGGAGGGGAGGGGGACTCATGGATTCATCGTGCAAAAGGCATTGCGACTTGTGGCCTAGAAATGTCAAGTTCAGGCGGTGAGTGGTTACTTTAATCTGCAAGTCTGTGAATTGTCGAATGGAGAGAAGGCGTGCACGTTGTTTTGTATTGAAAATCCCTAGCGTGGGCTGCGTATGTATATGTAACGAAAGTATTTCTTATTTATATAATGATACAATGCAGCCTGGTGTTCATGCTATTTTGGGACTGAAAAAAGCAGTTTATTTATGAGTGTTATATTTCGAGCTCGGCTCTTTATCAAACACGAATCTAACATGATTTTATATTCGTGTTTGATGAAGAGCCAAGCTCGAAATATAACACTCACAAATTAATTAATTTTGTTTCGGTCCCAAGCTAGCATGAACATCAGGTTGTATTCTATCATTTATTCATGACTATGTTCATTACTAACTCAGTCATTACCCAACTGAAAACATGTATTATTCATAAGATACAGTGAGTGATTGTGTTCGACAATGTTTAATTTATTTCAATCTCAGTTCCAGGCCTACTGTCAGCAGCTGTCGTCGTATTAATTTGTCATGCTTCGTTATTTGGGCTCTGTGGCGCACAACCTCTTACGGTTACATAGCGCTCAATTAATTTGTTACCCGCCTATTTTCACTCTTGCCGTTGAGCCCTGCATGAGGACAATAGGCAGGTATCAGGATGCGACTTTCCAAAATCTAAAACAAGCTTTCAAAATTGTATCAACGTAGTAAGTTCCGGTGATTTGAGGCCTATAATGAAGCCATGGAAAGAAACAAATTGTTTGATTGGTGGATTTTTAGGCCCAGATCTGGCGTGTCGACGGGACTGGTACCGGGCCGGCAGAGGGCGCTGACGACCGTCAGAGAACGCCAGCGCTCATCAAAGTCTCACTGGCTGGTCTGGTAAACCACCACTAAACTTATCACAATTCTACACCCTTGGGTGAAGGAAAAAACACGGATCAAGGTCATACAAACATTTTGATGCTCATTGACATCGAACAATTGACCAGACCATGTCATCCAGTATGGCTGGGCCAGTATCTTTTTATTAAGGCTACTCCCAACCCAACAGGCACACCTGCCCAATTACAGGGAGCGTTGGCGTGGGTGTTGAAGGATCCCCTCCACCAAGTCAGATCGGACACGGAAGGCGGTTTCCCGCCGTGGGGATTGAACCCACGTTAATCCATGCTGTCCGATCTGAAGACGGGCAACGAAGCCACTAGGCCACCCGGCCCCATATGACCCAGTGTGGCAGGAGAGTCGACGTAGACGCTTCGGGCGCTCCTCGGATGTTCGAGTGAAAATAGGCAGTGTTTTTGCTGTAACCATGCGACCTTTTAATTATGGCCATGTATTGTATGCCTTTTAGGCTAATTTCTATTCTGACTTCGCCTGTAATTTGGTTACACTTATAAACCATACGCGGTTTCTGGCAAACCGACTTTATTTTATGTTATTTAATTTTGTTTTTCTCTCACACACTTTTTTAAATTATTTATACCACATCGTACACCGCATCGTATGTGTGCATGGCCACCCACTCGCTCCTCTGACCCGCCTGCGCCAGCCCCTGGCCTGCTGAAACGTGGGGCATCGGTTTCTTACCGCTTCATCTTTTTTACCTCATATGCTCGTCTTTTTAACCCATGTGTATTGTGTGCTTTCTGAATATATATGTATGGATGTAAATACCTGTTGGCCATTAATACAAGATACACGATACAAGACATAGTCACTTCTGGGCAGCAAAACTTGACAGCCAGGTAATAAATCCTACCGCACAGGCTTACATCCCACATACTCAGACATACACATAAGGGATGATACTCACATCCCGGGAGGAGGGGGCGGGGTGGAGGAGACGTTTCAGGGGAGACCATCGACCTTTTAAGGGGCCCTAACTATTTCAGGGGGTGCAGAGGGTCAATATGCGGGGGGGGACAAGCGTCTCCACCTGCCGCTGCCGCACCCTGGATCCGCCTATGCGTATGCCGTGTTGGAATTATGCTATGACGTCAGAGTTGAGGCTACTCGATGCTAATTTCAAGGTCTCAGATCATAGACAAGCTGCTGAAGGCGCCCTAAAACACCAAAACATACAGATTAGGATCCAAGATCATGGGTCAAATTCAAGCTCTTATTCCCAGCTCAACGACTGTAAAAAGTGATGTTGATTGCTGTATGTCTACACAAGGGCGGAGAGTCGACGTGGACGCTTTGGACGCTGTTCGGATGTTCGGATGTTTGAGTGAAAAAGTTGGCACCTCCAGCGCCGAGACGGTGTGTCGCTTCCCTGCTAAAACATGTGTAGTTGGCATGCATGCGGCTCGGCAGCGTAATTAAACACCACCACTTAACAGGTAGAACGTTGCATCAGAGGCTCGTCAGCAGTGCTTTGTTTCTGAGCGTGGGCCCACTGTATGTGTCATGCGCCTTCTTGTACTTATTTTAGGCTGTGTTTTGGTCAACATGTGTCAACGTATTCTCCAACTGAAGCACGGTGAAAACACTTGTTAATATAATATCATCAGCAGGCAGTGATGGATCCAGGAATTCATTTGGGAGGGGGGGCTCGAGCCTCACCCAACAGTACCTCGGGTAGCTCCTTGCCTATGTTTGAAGCATACTCGGACATTTCCGGGGGCTTGAGCCCCTAGCCCCCTCCCTTGGATCTGCCACTGCCAGCAAGCCTTGTGATGAACAGCCTGATCATTGATTTCTAGAATAAATATAAATTTACCAATAAAACGCATGGGTTGGCGAGCCCCGAGCAGGCACCTGACGTTGAAATTTTGAAGGCCAACAATTATAATGAACGAATTTCCATGCGGCGGACCCCTAAGAACGTGACATTACATTTTGCACATGACATTGACAACGGTGAAGCTGTTTTCACAGGTATAAAAATATAAATTTCCAGTGAAACTCGCAGATAGCTCATAATATAAGCAATACTTTGTCTGGGGGTAAACTAAAGTTGTACATTTTAGTGTACGTTTTGTGCTTACAGAACATTGTATTTTCTACGGAACAAGGTTCGTCCTATGGCTTGAAAATGACAAAAGAATAAAGACTTTGAGATGACAATTACTTGATATAGCAGCCTTTCCGCGTACATTTCTAGGTCGTCGGTCGGATTGATTTGGTATACATAAAAAACTATTGTGGGAATTCCATTGCTTTTATTTTATCTTCGTATCACGTTTCACTTGCATTTTATATCCGGAGAGTTGCAGAATCCAAAAATTGGCGTTGCCCTCAGGCTGGTGTCAGTGGGGAAGCAGGCTCGAGCCTCCCCTGCGATAGCCTCGGAACAGCCTCCGACGCTGTAGTTACTATGGCCACTCTGACATTTCGAGGGGAGGGGGCTTGAGACCCGTATACCTTAATACAAAAACATTTATTATTGACAGAAATTCACCGTGATTTCATGTGAGATTGGCACAAAAGCCTAAGCTTAAATCTAGGTGCCTCTCTCCCATACGCCATACACATTTACGCAAGAACATATTCAGATTTTTCTCTGTTACAGTTTTCACACACAAACTAACAAACTTACACACTCTTCAGTCAATTTAGAAGTTCCCTAACAAACATACACACACATACGCACACACACACATAAACATTGAACTATTCAGTCGCTGACCGCCACTCGGGCGCCCGGTAACAGGGTGCCTTCTTATCGACCTTCTTGTCTCCGCCACTATATGCAGCTATATTCACTCTGGAATCGACAAGCGACCCTTCAAGTTGCCCTTTTTCTCACCAGGCTAGAAACAGGCTGCTTTACTCGGCTGGCCCGCCCCAATAGTGGAAGCCCGGTAATGAATTTGACAGGTACTTTCTCTGACATCGTATCCCGGGATTGATGCCTAAGGACCAGTCTAGGGATCCTCAGGCTTGTATTGTCCTCTGGGTGGCAGCGCGTTGTTTGTACCTATCTGAATCGTGTAGACAGTACAGGCACGCAGGTTTGGCTCGCTGATACCTATGATCGCGAACAGTGGCGTAGCTACGCTCTCTAAACTTGTAGAACACACTCAGGCACTTGAGTACCCAGCCAAACGTTTTAGGAGGGACCAAACGCTGTGTGTGTGCTGACCCGACATCCTCCTATTTATATCTTTACGCAGATTCAGGTCACTTCAATCGAGACATCCCCACATTTTTCATTTACATTTTTGATACTGACTTTCAATATGGATTTATAAAGACGTAGTCTATAGGGCATTTTGTCCACTGATTTGCTTTAACATCATCTTACCCATTGTTCTTCAATAGATAAAAGTCTCATTTTGTGGTAAATTCCGTGTGTTCTTTACTTACATACCATAAATCCTGATACGATATATCAAAATACACCGGGTTTTATGTAATTCATTTTTATTCGAATTCAAATTCAAGCCGGCATGGTTTGTCATTACCTACCCGACCATGGCAGCTCAGCGTCCAACCAGTTTTGACGTCTCACACGGCTGTCTCTGCTGCTGGAATTATCATGAACGTAGCATCACGCTATTTGTCGATAGTACCGCAGTTAGCAAACGCGAAAAGCTAAAAATGAGAAAATTGGAAAATCAACGTATTGCTATTCTCATATTATCCCTCGTCTCCAAAATTTGTAGGGACACCCCAGACAAGTTTTGAAGAATTACCAAATTTGAAGGAACACTGTAAATGGTGTCCCTCCCTACACTCGCAGCACTCTTGCTCCCTCCACACTAAAATTCAGATAAAAAACCGATCTGTGACGTAATAAGTGATGGAATTTTATGACTAGCCATGTCTCATGTCAAAGACAAATTGCGGAACGTTTCGCGACGCTTTTTTCTAGCACGGTCAGAAAACTTGAGAAAGGGTGTTTCAAACACCCTCTCATCTTTCATATTTGTCAAGTCTGCAAAAGGGTATTTTACCCCGTATACTGGGTAAAACGCCTTTTAGGACGGGTTAAAAGTCTCTTCCTATTCATTTGCCCCATTGACTATATCAGTCATTAACCCTTCGTCACTGGCGATATTTTCGCCCCCCCGCTATTGTGTCTGCCCTGTCAAGTCCTCACAACCCAATAGCTCCATTCACAAGAAAGCGCTTCAGATTAGTAGCAAAATTATTTCCTGACGACACAAGGACAAAGCCGGACAAGGGATTTCAAGGCATTGCATCACGCTCACCACCTCAAGGCTGTACCCAGCGGAGATACAGGGGGATTCGGGGGCTCACCCCCACCAGTGGTGGATCCAAGGGGGCAAAAAAGGTATTTGCCCCCCCCAGACGGAAAAGCTTGGGGCAAAACTATGTGTTTGCCCCCCCAAAGCGATCGACCTCCTTTTTTCCCAACTCCTTTTTAGGTTATAAGCAAGATTTTGGTGCTTTAACTCAACTTCAAGCACAACCAGTTAAGTTCAGTAATATGTGGCCTTGGATAGGAAAAAGTATCTTGAGCTTATGCATTTCAGCCCGTGACGTTTTTTTATTTTTATTTTTTGCTTAAATAGCCAAGTCTGCCGTCAAGTCATATTGCAGCGAAACTTTTCAATGAGTGTTTTTTTTTGTTTTTTGACATTTTGACCCTCCCAAACCGACCGGCTGGATCCGCCACTGACCCCCAACCACCCCCCCCAAATGTCGGAGTGATATGGTTAATACATTTGCGGAGGCAGCCAGTCTGCGAAGTATGGCACCAGGCCAGACGAGCCGCACCAGCCAGCTGAAATTCTCTCACAAATTCACACCGCCAGTCACCTAAAATTCACACCAATCCACATTCTACCAGGGAGAAGAACGTGCTCATCACTAATCAAATCGTGCTCGTCACACATCACTCATAAAAAATGGCGGGAATAAGCTAAATGCGGACCAGGATCATAGAGAAAAGGTATCCAAGAGGCTTCCCTACAATTTTTGGGTCAAGGTCATTCAAGGTCATTGACCTTTAAGGTCACCATATGGTATACTACTTATAATGTACACTTTGACTAACACTGTAGCCACTGTTTGGCGGGAAATGAGGATTGACCTTTCCCAATGACCTTTGACCTTTGTATTTGGGTACCCTATCGATGACGTCATCGCATAATATATGTCAGACCGGGTAACGTCATTTGGCCGGAAGCACAGTGGTCAGTGACCTTGAAAGTGCAGATATGACCTTGATCTGTTACCTTGACCTTGAATTTCATGTGAGGTGACCTTGCCATATAATCCCGGTTATATGACGTTATGACGTCACCACTCGGTCTCCAATGCAAGCTAACTGGTCCGACCGCGCGATTACGGCGATCTCAAAATGCAGGTCTGACTTTGAAAGCCGATAAGTAAAAAAAATTGACCGATTTTCAAAAAGTCTTCACCAATCGACGCGCTATTAAATTTTGTTAAATGTGGCCACGTATCGTTTTTCGGCTACGAGCGGTTCTCCGGCCACCTCGGTAAAACAGGTGGGGAGGGCCTCCGAGGCCCCCTCTAGTGCGCGTGTTAAAAGGCTCCCTCCTGTGTCTTTATAACCATTCATCAATTATTTGTTTGGTTGTCAGTGTCGCCTCCCTCGCACCAGTTTCGCAAATGCGCACCAGGTTAATAAAATTCGCACCACTCCAGTGGCGGATCCAGGGGGGCAAAAAAGGCATCTGCCCCCCCAAACGGAAAAGCTCGGGGCAAAACTATGTTTTTGCCCCCTCCCCAAAGCGATCGACCTCCTTTTTCCCCGACTCCTTTTTAGCTTGTAAGCAAGATTTTGGTGCTTCAGCTCTCAACTTCAGACAGAATTAGTGAAGTTCAGTGTAAATATTGGGGCTTGGATAGGAAAAAAGTATCTTGAGTCCATATTTTTCACCCCGTGGCGTTTTTCGTCTCCAGTTCCCAAAAATGCTACCGAAAAGGCACATTGTAACGCAATTTTTCACTGCGCGACGTTTTTTTGTTTTGCTTTTCGACTCCCAAACCAACGGGCTAGATCCGCCACTGCACCACTCGCTCCTGTCTTCAAGGGCACTCGCACCCCAGCCCACCTCCAACAGTCAGCGCAGACCACCGCATGTGACGTCACACCTCGTAGCATATAACATGGGAAAATTAAATGATTAAATATCCAGAATTTTTCAAAAAAGAGGCCCAGAATCGAAAGTAGAATGTTTATTCATTGCAAATAGAATAAATTTGATTACCGTGTAATCTCACAAATTCGTAAGCGGGAAGTGCCATTAGCAGCAGTTTAACACTCGGCTCAATGGTGAAGGAATTCCTCCACGCCCGTGTGACGTCACTCGGGCGTGGAGGATTCCCTCTTGAACGTACCTTTAAGTAAAGGTATCTTGACTCGCACCGACGAGATCTCGTCGAAAGTGTCATACTTTGCACACTGGGGAGGCAGATCCGAGGCAATGCGGGGGAGACTCGAGCCTCCCCCAGAATTTAAGTCCTGGATCCGCCACTGGCTGTGCCTGCCCAATAAATCGCACATATAGGACACTCCTCTCTTGACGTTGGTGAATGGCTCTCACACTTTTGGCAATAGACTTCTTGTCTCAAAACGCAAGCGGTCTTTTTGCCCCCAGAACAATTTTCGCTTCGTTTTACCGTACACAAGAAATACGACTTCTTAGTGATCATACTAGCCATGACAAATTGTTTCACAATCCACCCAGAAATTATTATGGTGTGGGATTTACTAGTTATCAAACTATAGCCCAAATACTTGTTATAACAAGTGTTTGAATCGACCATGTTTTATACCACAGCGGCAAAACATACAGTAATCCTCACCTTTTGTCGTCCTGGCGCACTGCACGGTTGGTAGAGACACTGCGTACTGCACACCTGTCGTGCCTTGGCGTGTAGTCTTCTGCTTACCAAGAGCATTATATTTCTATTAACCCTATGCCTAGCATAGGTGGACCAGAGTTAAGTGGGGGCTCTACCTCCCCCCCCGATCGACCATCCCCTGAATTGGTCAAAGCACTATCATACCCCCTGAAACTTCTCTGTCGCCCCCTGAAATGTCACTCCCCCATGATGCGGGGAGATAGGATTTGGCGCCACCTGTCAGGTTTTTTCACCGGCATAGAAACAAGGGGTCAGGCCAAGGCCCTAGAATCCCAGGTTGGTTCAAGTTTTCTACTAGTAAAATTTTGGTTGTTTGTTTGGTATCCACTAAGAAAGGAAACAGCTCCTTATTTTGAGGGCTGAAATTTAAGCTTTTTGGATAAATTGAGTTTAATTATTTAGAAAAAGAGCCATAGAATACACTTTTTGCACTTTAATGTCTGTGAAGTGAAATATGTTGACAAGTCTGGTTGCTTTGGTATATTATACTAAAAAGTATACTAGTCTGGCAATCCTACTACGGTTTTACTGAGCCGCAACCCTAAGAGTAAAAGAAAAACATGACGGGACCGAGCGAGAATAAAAACCAATGAAACGACATACGGGGTGAAGGGAGTGGGTTTCGGTAAATACGGAAACAGTAACGATAGTAGGAAAGATAGCACCTCAGAGCCGGATTATAGCCGTTGCTCAAAGCCTAAATGCAACACGTGCCGATCGCTCAACAGTTGCAGTAATGGGCGTCGAAAGCAGCATGGACGTGGGATGTGCTTCCCATTGGCTATTGGAAGACCAAGTGCCCCCTTGTCTCCTGCATCCGCTAAGTGTCAACTCTTCCTCCTCTCTTGTCATCATCGCCGGACCACTCCTGTCCCTCGTAAAAAATTCCGTGGCTACGCCTCTGACTCACCCCATTGAAGCCGGTAAGTGTGATGAAATTTTACCCAAAGTTATTGTAATTGGGCTGTTTATATATACAGGGCACTAGTCATAGGCGGATCCACGATTGCCAGTCGGGAGGGGGAGGCGGGGGAATTCTTCCTGGGAGGGGGTGTCATCCAGACCAGGGGGCTTCATTCGGACCAGGGGGCCCCATTTTTGGCTGGCAAAACCCATCAGGTGGGCGCCAAATCCTATCGGCGGGTGCTGCTTTCCGCATCCTGCGGAGGGGGGCGGGAAGCGACATTTCAGGTGGCGCAATCGACCTTTCAAGAGGCGCCGTGACAATTTTAAGAGACACCTCGAGGGCCATCGCGTGGGAGACAGCCGCCCGGGCTTTGTCCCCTGGATCCGCCTATGGTACCAGTGGCGGATATGGGGCTCACGAGCCTTCTAAATTTTGAGGGCCCTCCGAGATGTCTACTAATATTTGTATAAGCAAAGGCTGTTGGGAGGCTGTGGTCGGAGACAGTGGCGGGTGCAGAAATTTTTGGGTGGGGCAAGGGGGTTCGAGCCTCCCCGCCATTGCCTCACATCAGCATCGGCCATGCATTTACTAGACACTAACATTGGGGGGGCCTCGAGCCCTAGTACCCTTTGTATCCGCCACTGGCAGTGGGGGAGGTTTAAGTCTTCTAGTCTCCCCAAAATAAGTCTTGGATCCGCGACCACGCGGTACCTCAAACAGTTTGTGCGTCTCGCTAGGAAACCTCCGTTGTAAAGACCCGTACTTCGTATTTTCATCTAAGCAACAATGACGTGAAGGATGAAATTACAAAGCCATTACATTGATAATGACTCTTATAAGCAACAGAACACCACTGCGAGAAAAGCACCTGAAGTCCCTGCAGGCCGGTCTTAGGGCAGCAGAAACTCTGTACTGGCTAGAAATATGATCAAACTTGTCAACTAGTCATTTTTGACGTCTTTCAGTCATTTGCAAGCTTTACTGACTATGTCAAATATACCCAGTTTGCCGATACTTCAAGCCGCAAAACGCCTGCGGCATCGCGGCGATGACGTCACCGCCGCAAAATGCCAGGCAACTTGAACGGGGGCTGGGTCAGGCGGCCGGTATCTTGAGGCGGCCGTGCCCATGGGGCCCGCAATGCTCGATCGATCGTATGGCGTTTATCGATTTTTATTGATATATTTTTATATATTTCGATTATATTTATCGGTCCTATTGCGTTGACTGGAAAGAACTTTCTGATAAACCTTGCCCCTACCAGCAATCTTCGGAACGCTCCTGCGTCTATGAGTTTTGCCATCCAATAGTGGCACCCCTGATCCGGATGGCGCCCCTCCCCGCACCTTCCACGATAATTTGGCCCCTCCGACCGACAACCCTGGGTCTGCCAGTGATATCCGGAATGAAAGAGAATGAATGAAGTGTTTTCTTGGGGATTATGGCCTAGTTCCCATGCATTATGAAGCGATCCGGATAGAGCTGAGAATTAGGATACAGCGATCGTGGTTTCCATGGCTCTTTGGCTTGGATACAGATAGAGCTCTAACGGATAGAAGAGTCATCAATAATATTTGATTAATAATTTTCTCTAAACTGCTGCATACCATTGAGCAAAGACGGATCCAGGATTGCCGATCGGGGGGCACCTTCCCGGGGGGGCCGTCTTTGACCGACAAAACGTATCAGGCGGGCGCGAAATCCTGTCGGTGGGCGCCAATTTTTGGCATCCTGGGGGACATTTCGGGGGGCGCTATCGACCTTTCAGGGGGCACCATGACTATTTCAGGGGCGCCGAGGGTCAATGGGGGAAGCACGTGCCCCCTTTGCCCCCTGGATCCGCCTATGCCATTGACGTTTTCTTTCACTCCCTTCACCTTCTCTTCGCCAAAATTTACAGTTTTCTTATATGAATAATAATTTTCTTAACACGCGCATTGACGGGGGTCTGAGCCACCTTCGCATTGACGGGGGGTGGGTACCCGCCCCCCTAAGATCTCGAGAACCACGGTAAGTAGCGAAAAACGGTAAACGGCGTTGGGCTGCCCATCAACTTCTCCATCGAAAACATTTGAACCATTTTTTTGTCAGGTCACATTAAACATGCCCGTCATAGGGATAACATGTAAAATTCAGTTTTTCGGGCATTACATCTGAACAATTAAAGATAGAGCAAAACGACTTGAACTATATGAATCCTCTTAGCAAGCCGAATCGAATGATATATAATTTGACCTTGCTAGGTCAAATTAAGGATTTGACCTGACCTGAGGTCAGGTCAGGGTCATATTATATAAAATGTATATCATTAGAACCGCAAAACCCAGGCGAGTCTAATGCAGCTAAAATAATTGTTCTATCACCATCCGTTACTGAGTTATTTCGTAAAAACCATTTTTCCCATGTATTTCCAATGGAGAGGTCATGCCTCGTACCTGACCTTAGGTCATCGATATCAAAAATACCGGAACATATGTTAGAGAACTCGGTGGGGCCATTATGTGATATGAGTTTCAATCGGATAAGTTCACCCTGCTCCGACTTATGCTATCTTAAACTTTTTTTGAGGTCGGGTCACTTGACCTGTACTGGTGACCTGACCTGAGATGACCTAACCTTAAAATTTTCACAGAAGTTGTAAAAATAATGAGGGAAAAGGTATACCAAGTACGGCGGCGCTACGCGCCGCCGTTTTTCTACTATCTCCCAGGGGAGGAAAAAATGTCAAGACTGTCGCCAACCAGAATTCATATGACCAAAACTGTCGCACCAGGGATAAGTTGCATGCTGGTACAACACAACATACAAAGCTTGGAAAGTCGGTCGTAGATCTGTCTAAAACTCCCGTTAAGCCAAGTTCCTTAGCATGTTATAGTCACTAAGACTGATATTCTGTTATATTTGTTACACATATGGTTCACTGACATTTGGAAATGTACCGCTACTATCAGGGGTCATACGCGCGCGTGACGGGCGAACGCGAGCGCCGACGGGAACGATTTATGCTAAGTGCGGCGGGCGACGAACGGTGACGGAGGTCGGGGTGGGACAGAGCGAGCCACGGACGGCTCGCTCGACGCAGAGACGATGTGTCCCGAGGTGAGGTTACACGCAGGGTGAGGGCTCTTTATTCCGAGGCATGTTGGCTGGTTTGGATGGGCACACATATGGTAAAGCACACATACGAGCACCGTTCTTTCTGCGTCAGGTGAGAAAAACTGACAAGAGACAAGCTAAGGGTATGCTTATAACGGTAACAACGGAGGCCTGCTGCAAAGCTTAAGTCAAGATTAGGATTCAGAAGCCAGAGTAGCAAGACTAGCTATGCAATAAAGTACACAGCACATCCAATGCAGGTCTCATAGGAGCCGCTACGAATCCTTCGTCACACCGAGATCATAGGTGGCGCTGTCAAAATTTCAATATGACTTCGATACCAGCCAGTTACGTCTGTTCAATACCGCCGAAAATGATCAAATACACATTCAGACAATTGCTATACAAACGGCCTCTGAAGTGGAGATTCTGCAAAAGTTTTAGTAGGTCGGGTACAGATTCATATTCTAGGATACGAAAATAGAACACCTAAGCTGCTAACAGGAGCGTCGGAACTATGTTCAAAGTTGGGGGGGCAACGGGAATTTTCAAGTAATTTCTTTCCAGTCAACGCCATAGGGTTAATGGTTAAGAATCATGAAAGTTGAGGGGCAGCTGCCCCCTGCCCCCCCCCCTGCTCCTACGTCCCTGGCTGCTAATTGTTCAAAAAACCTCATTGTGCAAAGGGATACATTTGAGTTACATGCTGGTTTAGAGTGGCACACAAGATACACAGGTACAACAGCTGTGACGGGAGGGAGAACTGCAAAAGCAGAAAGTGAGAGCTTACACACGAAAGGCCCTGCTACTTGCAGCAAATTTACCAGAACAATGTCGAGGTAAGAATTCGAAATAGCTCGATGTTCGGCAAGTATAAGCATGTATCAAACACATGTAGGAAATGTGTATCAAACACATTTTTAAGGAGCAGCTTTGTGAGTTTGAAACAAATATTCAAAGGAAATTCAACCACTGGTTTCATACTTCAAGTGAAGCTTCTCAAAATTTTACAACTTACAGCTAAACCACTACAGCAGCAGCCCATTTTATTTCCTAGTGGCCTGTTGAGTTTCTTTTTTCTAAAAGAAGATGACACCTTGAAACTATTCAAAATTATAGTGCTTCCAGGGACAATCTATGCTAAAAATAATGGATTTGGCCCATATCTGCAAAAAAATGATATGACTGATATTTCAATAAAAATAATTGTTGGGGTTTAACTATGCATCAACTGCCAGGGTTATATGGCATTGATACAACTAATATTTTGTTATATTTTGCTTGAGTTAATTTTCCTGTTAGTAAAGAAAAATATCCAAATTATTGTGATATCAAATTGGCCCATGAGCTGGCAATGCTATTTCCCTATTTGATTTGTGCCAATAATGAATATGAATACAAGCAAATGTGTTTAGCTAAAAGAGGTTACCATTAGGAACCAAAGCAACATATATCATTTCTTCTCTTTTGTTTAAAACATTTAAACATATTTTGAGCTTAAACACAGTCAATAAGCAAGTTATATATACTCATGTACAATCAACAGTACCAATAGTATGTTTCACATGTGGATTTTAAAGATGACCAAAAAAGAAAACTTTGTTCCCTCAGCATGTGTAGCAGGGTTGAGCGTAACATAGGTAACTTGCCTAAGATTGTGTCATAAAGTGTAAACACGACCAAGGAGGACAGGGTCCACAGGAAAAAATTTCTTCATTTTTCTGCAGACAGTAAAACCTTGAACAGATGAAATGGTGATCGTCTTGGCATTTTGTATCACACAACTTTCTCCCATTGTGCTAAGTATGGCATTTTATATGAGATCTTGTTGTTGAGAGTGCCCTTGAAGACAGGAGCGAGTGGTGCAAATTTTACCAACCTAGTGCGAATTTGTGAGACTGGTGCAAGGAAGGTGACACAGAAAACCAAACAAATAATGACTATATGGTTATAAAGATACAGGAGGGGCCTTATGAAAAGTCCTCAACTAACTAACTAATAAGATAGGTAGCATTGCATCTTGTGGGTAGGAATGGGTGCGTTTTTCTCCCTGGTATATGGAAGATTGGTGTGAATTTTTGGTTGCTGGCGGTTCGAGAATTTTAGATGGCTGGTGTGACTTGTCTGGCCTGCTGTCATACTTTGCAGACTTGACTTTTGCAGTTCATGTCATATTAGGAAGGTATCATATTCCCTAAACTGGTCTTCAGAGTTCCCACATTTAAGAACGAAGATGGGTCAAGTAACCCATTATCGGGTCAAGTGGTTATTGGGTCTGATTGGCACAATTTCCAGCATGGCAACTCTCCACGACCAGGAGTGTCAAATGCTGCCCAAACAGGTGCAGGTCCAGCAGGTTGCTTAGGGGGAAGCCGAGCCCATGCATGTGAGAGTAGATCAAGTATACTTCAGTATACTTTCTACAGAAAGTATTGACTGACAGAGTCAATGGGCCAAATTTGTCTGGTGCAGCCAATACATTTTTCACTATCAATTATAAATACCTTGCAAATGGTCAAAAGCAATCAAAATAGTTTTTGCTGATGGAAAATTCCCAATTGATTAATTATGAAATACTAGTTGGCTAGAAAACAGGCCATAGGAGAGTTTGGACCCTCCCATTGCTTTGGGGTTTATGGCTGAATCGGCATAGCAGGTTTTGACGAGTTCATTCGGGCAGCCTCAGGGAAGAACAACCAGTTTGGGGCAGCTTTTACCCTTTTTAGGGCAGGTAAGGAAACTTGGAATTATCCTCCCATCTATTATATTCCTTCATTTAACAGTGTGCGGCCGCAGATTATTGTTGATAGGATATACTTACATGTACGAAGGTGAACATGCCGCATTCTATTTTGAGCTTTTTTTAGCAAGTTCCGTTCAACACTGGGACCCAAACCGGTACTTTCCAGTCTTCTGCTATTATTGGCCTTACGCTAAAACGATTTGCACATGCCAACCTACTCGAGATGAATCACATAGGCATTTACAAACCAAGATACCTTTACAAACGAGATACGGCATAATGCGAAGGAAATTTGACAGACACCGCTGGAGATTGAGGTATGTTCCAGACCCTCGTGGCGAAAATCCAAGAGCTTTTAATGCCAGATGTTTTTCCAAAAATTACCCAAGACAAATGACGCAAGGGATTGTAACATGTGGGTCATAATTTTCATATCAACGAATGAGGCCCATAACTAGGCAATACAAGTTTATTCGTTACATTTCTTGACGTCATTTATCTTGGGAATTTTTCAAGAGGTCAGTAGGTATTTCCTCAAAAAAGTCTGGCACCAGGAGCTCTCAGATTTTCATAAGAGAGTCTGGAACATACCTATTATTTCCGACAGTGAACAGCATGGGCGCTAAAAGCGGGGGGACGGGGGAAGTGTCCCCCTGTTGGCCAACCAAGGGGGACGTTCCCCCTCCCAAATTTTTGGATTCATTATTATTAATGCTGCCAGGTATCGAATACGCTTTAAATTTGCTTCCCCTGGTCAGCACCAGCCTGGGTATTTCCCCCTGTACAAATTCCGTGGCGGCGCCCCTGGTGAATAGGGATTTCAATGGTTCAGATTTGCCGTCGGGACTGGCCGGGCCCTGTATATCCGGCAAATCTGGCTGTCGCCCAAGGCCGCTGTCGCCGATTCTCACTGTCCCATGCTCACTGTCTCACTGTCTCACTGTCTGGGGTCATTGAACTCCGCACTGCTGCAGTAGAAAAACGGCAAAGGAACGTGACTACTAATTAGACAATTGTGATTACTTATTTCATTCGCCAGAAAGTCTTATCTATTGAATCGTCTAACGTGACATAGGCGGGTCTAGGATTTCCGATTGCGTGAAAAAAGGAGCGTTTAAGCTGAGGCGCCATCGGAACCATGAGGAAGCCTTTTTGTACGGAAAAACCTATTGTGGGGGCGCGGTACCTGCATACTGAGGGGATGGGAGTGGAAGGGGCAGTTTATAGGTGGCGCCATCCACATTTCAGGGGGTGGGTGACCATTTCAGATGGAGGCGAGAGTTTATGGGAATGTGGGGGGAGGGGGTGTCAAGTGGCCCCTTGCCTCCTGGATCTGTCTGTGTATCGAGGTTTTTAGCGGCGTAAGGACCCGGCTCCCTGGGAACTCCCAGGAAAAAAGCTAGCTTTTTTGTTTTCTCGGCGGCTGCTGGAGTTCCTATTTGGTAGACGTTATCTGTCGCACAGAATATTTGCACTAGCCAAGTTCTGTCGCAATCCCTGCTTGGCGAATTGGCGGGTTTTTACACCCCTGCTATCTCCGAAAAACCCGAGGGGGGGCGGGTACCCGCCCCCCGTCAATGCGCGTGTTAAATGAACTTTCTTTGATGAAAAGTTTTGTTTCGATAACAAGAAAAGTTTTACCCTTTATAGTCCATGCGGATCCAAGGGGGCAGGGGGCAGGTGCAAACACCCATCGACTCTCGGCGCCCATGGTCACAGCGCCAGGGGCGGATCCAGAAGGGGGGTAGTGGGGGCAGATGGCTCCCCGGGCTTAGGATGACGCCCCGCTCCGGCCCATGCCCAGCTGCGGTGGCGGGCGCCCACCGGCGGTGGGCGCCAATTTTGATGTTCCCTCAGAGCTTTCTCAGAGGGTTCTAGAGGGTTTTATATTTTTGAAGATGGAAAGTTGTTTTTCCCTATGCTTGGTGCACCCAGCGCCTACACTCGCGACCACATGGCGCCCCCATTCCAAAAAAAACGGTGCCCTTGGACCTGCTGCCCCCCTGCGAAAAAACCCTGGATCCACCTCTGCACGGCACCCCCTGAAAGATCAATGACGCCCCCCTTAAATGTGTTTCCCTCACTCCCCCCCAGGATGCTAAAATCGGCACCCACCGATAGGACTTTGCGCCCACCTGATAGGTTTTGCGGGTCAAAAGTGGTGCCCCCGGGAAGGTGCCCCCCCATCGGCAATGCTATATCTGCCTATGCTGCAGTCTACTCTCCTTTACCTCTGCACTGAAAGGAAAATCACGCTGCCAAACCCTGCCAAATCTGATGGATGTGGATTGACGAGAGTCGGATTGAAATCCGGTTTCCAGTGCCAATAGGTCGTGCGATCCTGATCGAGATTGTGCATGGCATGGAAACTGGGTCCTTGTTCAGAATCTTCGAACGAACGAACGCAGCCTTTCCTTCAGACGAAGAAATAGCGGAACAAATCCAGAATTGTGTTCAACGAATATCATGTGCCAGCAAAAGCATACTATGCCGTGTTTGATTCGTGTATTGTAGCATTCACGCACCATGACGCTAATATTAGAAAATCTTTCAAAATATTGGTAGTTAAAAAGTCAATAGAAAATAATATTCCTGCCTCGAGACAAAGGGAAAATGCCGCGCTACTCTTGTCTAGCTTATAGTGTGAAGTGAAATGTACCATAATAACATGTTGAGCGTATTGTTTACGATTAGGCGCATTTGATTAATAAAACAGTCTCCCTTACTTTGGGAGACTGGGTCTGTTGGTTAAGGTAAGTTTAAATTCAGAATTGCCGTAATGGCTTGATTTTTGCTGCGAATCTAGCTGTTTCATACAGGGAGAATGTGTGTGAGGCCATTGAGGCGAGAATGACGCGCTTCTAAATAGGTATTGTGAGGATTTTTTTATAATTTTTATATCTAAATGAATGGATGGATAAAGTCACTGCAGAATCGGGGGCTCGACTAAAGGGCAGTAGCCATTAATTTTTATTCAGTTATTTACACTGTTGATATATTTACTGTGGTGGGTCCACTGCAGTTCAATCCTGTGTAGGTCCCCAAAGGGGAAATAGAGGGGCCAAATTCTCCTTAGCACCACCCTCTGCCTCAATCATACAAGGGGCTGTATTAAAGTATACAGGTCACTAAGCTTAAAAAGTTTTGATGTAAATGTTCTAGTACTGGAATAAGTGGGTTTCACACTTCATTCCAGTGGACTTTGTCAATTATTTCTGTCCATACACATCAAACATTGCAGAATAAGACACAATTAGATTAAAACAGTGCATAAAAAGTATGGGATTGTTACTGCAGGAGGAAGAGAATGAAAGAAGAAAACATAAGCAGCAAAATAGTAAAACAGTAAAAGCCCTCAGAGACAATGTATATTGTCAACCACCCCTGCCTCGACGAAAGGGCGCCACTCACGAATGGCAAGCCACACAAGGGGCACCATTTCCTTATACATCATCATTTTTTTCATTTTACATAAAGAAAGATGAATGGAAGCAAAAGAAAAGAACAGTAAAAGGTGATAGTAAGAAGAAAGGAGCGGAATACTAATCATGTCTTTGCAAAACACTTGAAAATTTAACAGATGAATGCATATTTGTACATCTTTGGTACAGTACAAACACTGCTGCAGCATGAGTACTGCTACTTAGGTGTTGTTTAGAGTAGCAGAGGCATTGTGAAATTTTACAAAATTTGTGTATTTGTCCAAGTTGTACTAATTAGATGATAGGTGGATGCTGTAGGGTGCACAAATGATTTGAATGAACGACTTGAGCCATGGTAGGTGTAAAATATGAAGGGAAAGAACAAGCTAAAACTGGGACAGAACACAAGATCAGCAAGCAGATTTTAGTCCTGAGCAGGATATTTGCTTTTTTGGAAAAAAAGTAAAGATTAGAATGATAGAGTTTGACTGCTATTATCTGTGTCTATTGCTTTTTTATTGAAGTGACATGTGTTGCTGTCAACAAGTGGTGGCCTCTGGTCTGGATTGTGCCCCTGGGCCCGAACCATGTGCCTGCTTGCAAAATGGAAGACTTTATTTGGGTATGCCAAGGAGGAAAAGATAAAGGAACAATGCATTTGAAAAGGACAGAGAAATCAGCATTGTCTCATAAGTTCCATCTTTCATGGGTGTAGCAATGTCCAAGAAATTTTGGGGCCAATGTTTTTGAAGTTGTTGGTTTTCAGTGAACATTCAAGGGTCAACAGTTAAAGTTTTGAACATCGGGGGGGGCATGCCTGCCCTTCTGGCCTGCCCTGTTTGATGAACTGTTTTAAAGGTACCTTGAAGTACCTTAAAGGACATAAATGTTTTTAGCTAGTGTAAAGTTTCTGTTTGCTAAGGGGAAATTTTTAGGACTTTTATGTGCAGATATGCAGAATAGTTCTACTGTGGCAGGACTTCATTCCACAGAATAGAGTTTCTGTCGCCAATTGGTTTTAACTGGCATGAAGTGTCAAACTATGAGAGGCTGAATTTTCTCCTTTTATATATAATCAATTTTTGGTGCATCCATTAAACATTACCAACAGCTTGCTACAAGGTACACTGTATTTTTGGTGTCCGGCACACATCATTTTGTGTCATATATTCGATCCTGAGCTCGAGTGCGGCAAAAACATTGAGCATCACACACCACCTGCAGTTCAGTTTTTAGCCTCTGATAATGGCTGAAGCAAGCAGCGACTGATTCCAATGCCTGGTAAACAGTCTAGATAAAAGTAGTTTTTATTTATTTTGGCATCTTTGTAGTCCTCTGTCTCAGGCCTCCATTGATTCCCCTTCAGTGCAGGAGAGGGTTTCCTATCAGGCCCTTCCTCTTTGATTTAAGCTCACATGTAGGGTGGCGAGTAAATGCGAATGGTGGTAGATACCTATGATAAATATTTTAGAACCACATTTATCGCTATTTGGCTGAGGTCAATATTGAGGTCATGACAGGTAACAATATGATAGGTTAGCCTTTTTACTGAGCCTTCTGCTCTAGCAGCTGACTGGCTTGTGTAAGAGCGAAATTTCAGTCATTGTTTAATCGATCCAACTACTGCAAATCTATTTATGCATAAAATGATCATACTAGGTTAAAATGTAAAAATTTGGGCGACCCTGACCCAAAATCAGGCCGGAGTGGCCATGTGATATAAAATGCTCGATATGCAGATCGTTTCATTCACAATAAAAACATAAATGCAATGAATTCAAAACAGAAGCTCTAATACATTTTCCGGGGAAGCCATTGACTGAAGAAACTTTTAAATATTCTCAGATGACCTTACAGAGGTTAAATCTTATTACTTGATTCTGGGGTGTGGCCTAAGACACCACAATATTTAGAATTGGAAGCTCTTCTAAGTCATATCTACAGAAGTGGAACAGTTTTTGGCCACTTCCCGCTTCCTCATGCATTTCCAATGGAGACTTAATGAGAGGTACCCATACCTGACCCTAGGTCATGAATACCGAAAATCCTGTTACCATATCTTATGGCACTCGCTGGGTCTATGATGTGTTATGCATATTCGATCAGTATATTTAACCTATTCTACTGGTGCCACTGGGAACATCTCTGGAGGTGAGGTCACTGAAACCGGTCAGGCGACCGGACTGGGTGTGACCTAAGCCAAAAATTGTATTAGAAGTTAGGGACTGATCAATACTGAGGTGTCCTGAGTATGTGTGCTGCTTAACTGTGGCGATTTTTCTACACCGTCGGAGACTCTCGAGGGGTGTTATTTAAACGCATGGCTCAATTTGGGCAAGAATTAAAGCATGACATTTAATCTACCTGCAAACTGGGTCCGTTTTTGGTCCCCAGCCCTTCAGAGTGTTCGACACTTAGGACCAGTGCCATTCTAGTTCTGAATACGTGCTGGCCTTTTCTCCAGTTCACGATGTTTGTGTGCCATTTGCTGAAGGCCTCTATGGACCCATAGCGAGGTGGCAGGGCCATGCTGTCTGGCGGTTGTGAGTCGGACTGGTGTGCTCAGAGGTCGGTATTGGTACCGGTCTGCGGCCGCCCCTGGTCATCCTTGGCAGCTGTGCTCTTGGGAGAGCCATTAACGGGCGGACGAGATGTCATTTCATTGTTTAGAGAAACGGGTGAGATTTCATTCGATTAGCATAAGAAAGGAATGCACTTTCATTCGATTTGTATACCAATTCGGTCAACATAAAAGATACGCCATTTCATTGGATTAGCATAAGAAGAAATTCCATTTCATTTGATTAGCTTAAAAGAAGGATGTCATTTCATTGGATTGACACTTTAAAGGGATGACCTTTCATTCAATTATCATAAGAAATGGATGCCATTTCTCGCGATTAGCATTAGAAAGGGATATCAGTTCATTCGATTCTTCTAAGCAAGGGATGTCATTTCATTCAATTAGCAGTGGAAAGGGATGCCATTTCTTTGGACATAGCGGGCCATTCTGTTTGAAATTTTTCATTTGTTCAACTGTGTGTTTTGCATTCTATATGCGGCCACTCCCGTTTGTAGGACAGATTTCAGCGTTAATAACAAGTAGTGATCAGTATTGTTGGGTATTGTTTGTAGCGCATGTTTTCAATGTGGCGTCGCTATGTCTCTCGGATTCCACCTGGCTTCTGCCGCGGATTCCGCCAGTACGTGATGACTGTGTCCTGAAATTGGAATTTCAGGTGAAAATGTACCTTTTTCTTCTTCTTTTCGACCTCACCGGCAGGCTATTTTGGCCTCAGTTGAAAATCAAGTTGTGGACGGTTCAGGCCTCACTCCCACTTTGAGGGAGAACAATGTCAGAACTATGTGTGACGACACCTCTCCTCTCTCTCTCGCTCTCTCTCTCTCTCTCTCTCTCACTCTCACTCTCACTCTCTCGCTCTCTTCTCTCCTTTCTCTTTCTCTTTCTCTCTCTCTCTCTCGCTCTCTCTCTCTCTCTCTCTCTCTCTCTCTCTCTCTCTCGCTCTCTCTCTCTCTCGGCAGGGGAAGATGCTGTGCTACTGCGCCGGCGCCTGCCCAGACAATGCGGTCAACAACACGTGCGAGGCGCCGCCCTCGGCCTGGTGTTTCGCCGCCGTCCAGGAGGCCTTCGACGAGAGGGCCAACCAGTTCCTGCCGGAGCGGACCTACGGCTGCCTGCAGCCCGACGAGTCCGGCTACATGCAGGTCGGTGGACCTGCTCCACTGTGGCTGGGCGTGGCACTCCTAGGGTTTGGATGTGAGACCATGATGTGGATGAGGCCTATGATGTGGATGCTTGACCTATGTGGTTGAGACCTATGATGTGGATGTGTGACCTATGTGAATTGGTCCTATGATGTGGACAGGAGGCTTGTGGATAGTGTAGATGTGGGCCTTGTGAACATTGTGGGGGTCAGGTTCGCGATAAAGAGGGTCAGGTCCTACCACTTTCTAAGAGGGGGTATGTTTGTGACCGTAGGGGGCTTTCTTAGTGCTGAGATGTGGATTGGGGTTGTATGTGCTCCGGTTATAACCTTAAGCGTGGCTGCGGCGTTAAAGCGGGCCAGCAAACACGATACATGTGACTCACCTATGAGTGAAGTGGGGACATTTTGTCATTGCTAACGTATTGTTCTGGCCATTAACTAAGACAGGACAGTGTATTGAAAGAGTTGAATTCGTCGTCGTTGCGAGCTTATTGACGGCGTAGATGATATACGCCTATGCCCGTAGGCTTATCGGGCACCAGTGCCGTGAAAAGGATTGAGTTGCCATAACTCAACCCCAAAACTACGCTTCAATTCAGCGGGTCGAACAATACAAATGTTAAATGTTAAAGACAGGAAACATATGTATTTGAGTGTTTTGTTCCTGTCCAGGAATCCATCAATGAATGTATACGGACAATGTGGCTGGATGCGAGGTCTGGCTTCCTCTCTTCACCATATTAAAGGGAATGTGGCACCTTCATAACGTGATTCTAACTGAGGTTGCCAAGTTGTAAAGCAAGTCGGAAAACCCCGTACTCAATATATCATTTGTCTTGGAACTCGAGATTTCCGCAGAAAAAAGCTAAAACCTACCTGAAATGTACCCCTCATGTACCCTTAGCAGTAGCAGGCCACAGTTGCCATGGCTGGTGATGTGACGTCATATGCTGACGTCACGAGGAGTATCGGCCAATCGAAGCCCTTGAAGTCTGTTGAATATGATAGTAGTTGCCAGATCATGACATCATCCACAAGCAGATATTTATTTCTCTCCCTAGAGGAGCATTTTAAAAATCAAAATATTGGGCTTATTGTACATTTTTCAGAGAAATCATGGATTCTTCCATGATTTTCGGCTAAAAGTACGCCTAATTACACTAAATTCCAGGATTTGACTATGGTGCCACATTCCCGTCCAGTGCTTCGCCTACACAGTAACGGGCCGCTCTCCCTGCCGCAGTGCAAGAGCTCCAACAGATGTATCTCCCATCACCATATTAACGTCACCAGTGCGTCGCCTACACAGTAACGGGCCGCTCCCCTGCCGCAGTGCAAGAGCTCCAACACCAGGTTCGAGATCCCGGCCAGCATCGAGTGCTGTCGGGACCGCAGCCACTGCAACCGGGAGCTCAGACCGATGTACGTGCGGCGCGACCAGGACCTCACCAGCCACTACCTCGGGTAACTGCCGCGGCGCCCCCTCTCTCCTCTCTTCGGACGCACGCCCGCCCCCGAAACCGAACCTCTGCATTCCGGTTGTGTTGTACTGATGGCGAACCGTTGCTCACAGGGTCGCGATTCAACGTGCAGGTTGTGTGTTTTGCTCCCAGCTTTCCAATGCATGCTCACCAATACTCAGCAGTTTCATAGTTGATTAATTATTAGCCAAATACAGAATTGTCGCAGGAGAGCCATACAAGTATTCTCCGAATCATTTTCAAAACATGAGGTTGGCCTCCCGTTTTGGGTCAGTAATCTAAAGCCAAGGGCGCAGCAGCCACATTGTGTTTCTGACGTTCTCCGAATGGACGAATAGTTGAGCAGATCAGGCGAAACTGCTGAGCCCACAGATTCCGAGCCCACAGATTCCGAGCCCACAGATTCCGAGCCCACAGATTCCGAGCCCACAGATTCAATTGCAAGGAGATATACAAATGACGTGACCAGAACCTCACCAGTCAATACCTCGGGTGCTGGTCTTCTGTCCGTCTTTTGTCGTTGACAGTGGAATCCCATCCGCCTAAGAGGGAGAAATGAATGGGCTGGATGGCCTGTCCACCTTCTATAGTTTAGCACCTCTGTTCCGTACCTGTGTATGTCCTTTTGAGGAGCATCTGCCTCCCGAGTCACATGTCTCATTGGCTGATAGTGCCTGATATTGTAGTGCCAAGCTCTATTATCCCTGGGCTGTTGTGCTTGTGGATATGCAGCTCTGTTCTCGTGTTCCATTTGTTCGGTGGTTTAGTGTTACTTGAACTCTGCCCTCAGACCCGTGGTTGGCTGCTACGTTATCCCTAGCCACGCTGATTTGTCCTTCTAACTCGCGTCCTCGCGAATTACGCTGATTGGTCTTCATAACCTGTGCTTAGCCTAGTCTGTCCCCTGATTGGTCGATTTATCCTCCCTGACATTGCTGATTGGTCCATATAGCCCGTAATTCCTCTCTGCCCCGTGATAGGCCGGTGCGTCGCCGCTAACCAGGCTGATTGGCTGCAGGTATGATGACACGGTACACCAGATGGCGCTGCTGATATCAGTGACGCTCTGCCTCGTCATCTTCATCGTCGTCGTCGCTATCTTCTACCTCAGGTACGTCAGTGTCTGCGACGGGCGAAGCAGACTTGTGGGGGCGTGGGTCCCTTCACCGTCTTACCTCGTTACTCGGGCTCTGCAGGTACCGTAAGCGGCTGGATCCGGACAACTCCCAGTGTTACCCTTCACAGTCTTACCTCGTTACTCGGGCTCTGCAGGTACCGTAAGCGGCTGGACCCGGACAACTCCCAGTGTTACCCTTCACAGTCTTACCCCGTTACTCGGGCTCTGCAGGTACCGTAAGCGGCTGGACCCGGACAACTCCCAGTGTTACCCTTCACAGTCGTACCTCGTTACTCGGGCTCTGCAGGTACCGTAAGCGGCTGGACCCGGACAACTCCCAGTGTTACCCTTCACAGTCTTACCTCGTTACTCGGGCTCTGCAGGTACCGTAAGCGGCTGGACCCGGACAACTCCCAGTGTTACCCTTCACAGTCTTACCTCGTTACTCGGGCTCTACAGGTACCGTAAGCGGCTGGACCCGGACAACTCCCCAGTGTTACCCTTCACAGTCTTACCGCGTTACTCGGGCTCTGCAGGTACCGTAAGCGGCTGGACTCCCGGCGGGACCCGAACGATCCGGTGCCGGACTATGAGACCCTGTTGACGGGGAACCACGGGCTGGCCGAGACCAGCAGCGGCTCCGGCTCCGGGAAGCCCTTCCTGGTGAGTTTCCGGGGGCGTGGTGCCGTTACAGAGTGGGGTTTGTTGGACCTTAACGAGACAGGTGACCTGGAAAAATAACGTGGTGACCTTCGTGTTGTCGTGGCTGTTTTACTTACTTAGCTCGTTGAGGGGTTTATCTTGGGCCGTTTTGCTTGATTTTACGCCCATTTCTGTGATAAAAGCAAAAGCTTGAAGAATATCAAGTAATACCTCGCTTGGTTCCTCTCGAGGGGGACCGAACGAGACGCGGTTTACTGCTGTGAGACGCGTATTTTTCGACACCGTGGGTATGGCACATTCGATATTTGACGCCGAAATGAACTAGGAATGGTGTTGGTGCAGAATCCTCGTGTCAGCATTTTGCTGATACGCTTCAACGTTTGTTTTCATTTCAGTAAGCGATCGGTATTGTGTGCATATTACCCTCATATATTTCCGTAAATCACTACCGTGGTCAGCGACTCATCGCCGTGGTCAGGGCTGCTATGCTCTGTGGGTTTTCCTGCTGGATCTTTGGCGTTCCACTTTCCCTTTTGTGCCCAGGATCTGTTTTCAAAACTGGAAGGAAATAGACAAAATTTCAGTTAGAGGTTTGCACCCCCATTAGATTCGACCCCTGAATTGAAATTTGTATACCAGGTTGAAACGTGTTAGTCCCGTTTAATGGCATGGCTCAATTTCTCACTTAAACGCTGATTGTGCGAATTAGGCCCGATACGATATTATTTAGATTCAAAGAATCTTACTAGTTTAAAGGAAAATATTATTAAATGCTTACCAGTGTGTTTGTTGCTTGCTCCTGTTAAAAAACAAACTCTGGAGCCTAGCAAACCCCCACAAATCGGTTCTGTGACCGTGCCTGGACCCGCCGGTTGGGAGTCGCCCCTCCATGCAGCTCAGTACAGGCTCAGTACACCAGGCCCTCACCCCGCCCCCCGCCCCTCCATGCAGCTCAGTACAGGCTCAGTACGCCAGCGGCCCTCACCCCCCCGACCCTCCATGCAGCTCAGTACAGGCTCAGTACGCCAGCGGTCCTCCCCACAGGCACAGCGCACCATCGCCCGGGAGATCGCCGTGTTCGAGGTGGTGGGACAGGGCCGGTACGGTCTGGTGCGGCGCGGCCTGTACCACGCCCAGCCGGTGGCGGTCAAGGTGTTCTACAGCCCGGAGGAGTCCTCCTGGAACCGCGAGAAGAGGGTCTACGAGAGCTGCCGGCTACAGCACCCCAACGTCCTCGGTAGGCGGGCGAAAACCACCGTGTCATACTCACACTTCCACACTAATGAGCTGGCTTTCAAAGTGTCGTCGTGATGGGTATGAAGTGATTATTAGCTATGGAAGGGAGGTGAGGATGAGAAAGGTGAGGATAAAGAGGATGGGATTCTACCTGGCCGACTTATACGCACTGGGTGGTTCCCAGGTTCCAGCTAGCTGGAAGATGGGGCTGCATTACGAATAGCTGTTGTTTCATTTTGGACTCAACTTGCATATTTTTAGAACACTAAATCCAGTATTGCTTTTCACCCCACTTGTTTGTTGATGGCCGCTTTGCGCGCTTGACAGACAAAGCAAGCTTGCGTCCGGCACCGTAATGAGTGGGGAGGGGGAGGACATTATTGGTTAGCACGCCCGCTTTCCACGCGGCTGACCCGGGTTCAAGGCCTGACAGGTTCCCTGAACAAGGAGCAATCTGGTTCTGAAGAAACCCTTCCAACAAGAAAAGAGTTGGCGACGCCATATGATTCTGGCAGTCGGGGCGTTGATAAGCTCCCAAAATTATTATACCGTTTTGAGTGGGGTCTAAAGATAGCACTCGAATCTTGTTCTCAAAGATGAAATTTGAGTCCAGAGCAAAACCATTCGTGCTTAGGTAAATGTTCCAGATTGCCCCGAAAAAGTCGAGCCTGGTACCGTGCTCGTTGGCCAGTCACCTGGATGAGCTGGCCAATACCGCCGCTGGTAAAACGCGGCGAGGGCAGGCGATGCTGAGTGTCCGATGGGGCTGTTGGAAAGACGCTGAAGCGGAAGAGGTTTGGTGCTGCTGTATGGCTAGTGGAGGAGTTGATAATCGGTGGTAATATTGTGAAAGTCTAATAGAATAATTGATGCGGCAATTTATGGCTGATGAGGAAGCTGGTTAGGAATGGCTGCATGTCGCCAGTTGAATGGCCAAAGTGAGGGGCGACGGCGCTGTACTAGGAGTGGTGGTGGCGGCAGATCCTGGAAATATTTTTCTTGGATATGTAATGATTTAGTGTTAATGGAAGACAGTACACTGACATATTTTCTTCACATCTCTAAATCCGTTGCGTGTGGAGGGAGGTATTCAAGTGTAAATGTCACTCATATTTCGTTTTTCGCTCATAGTCCGTTATGAGAATTATTTTTCTTGGAAAGAATGGTCGTTTTAGTATTTATTTCTTATAATAGTCATAGAAATTAAGAATTGTGCATCTACGTTTTCGGAGTGGGGAATAGGGTTTCATTTTAACCTTGCCAGGATGACATGGGAAATTTGGACCTCCTCTGGGCGAAGGGGAGGTTGGTTAAATGTTGAACTAGGGCATCAGGATCAGAATCTAACCATGTAGCAATACTAATGCGCGGGGTCTGTGCTCGATGAGTTGTCGCTTTCATTCTATCGGATACTAATGAATCTCTCTCTCTCTCTCTCTCTCTCTCTCTCTCTCTCTCCCAGGCTTTATCGCGGCGGACATCACCAGCGGCGGAGGGTTCGGGGCCGACCGCAGCTGTACTGAGATGTGGCTCATCACCGAGTATCACGCCCACGGCTCGCTCCACGACTACCTGAAGGAGCACGTTCAGGACCCCGTCGATACCCTAATCATGTGCCTCTCCATCATACAAGGTGCGCCAGTCGGCAGCTGATTCTAGATAATTGTTGCTGCGAAAAGGAAAACAATACCTCTAATGTATTGGCAATGAGAGATACTTTTTTGCACGGCAAAATAATGCTGTATTGGGGATCGGGCAGCTTTTATCGTACTTGAGAGAGATAGAGTTTAACGTAGTTTACACTCAAGCACACCTGTTTTAGACGGACAGTCCTCGGTATAGATTCCTGAACTAGGACGGCTCAGAACTTTTACTTGATAACGCCGGGTGGTGTATAGCTTGACCAGCTGATGCTCCCTAAAACTCCAGTCATCAGATAGGCCAGCTGAGTCTGAAGACCAGTTACGATGTTTGATTGTAGTTCAATGTGGTGCGAGTTGGAGGGCACGTGCCTCTCTCCCCTCCTGGGTCCGCCTTTGTTCCAAACTCTCCTTCCTGCTGACGCTGCTGCTGACGCTGCCGCCCGTCCTTAGGGCTGGACTACCTACACAAGGAGGTGGTGGCCACCAAAATCCGGCCCGCCATCGCCCACCGCGACATCAAGAGCAAGAACATTCTGGTGAAGAGCGACCTGCAGTGCTGCATCGCCGACTTCGGGCTGGCCGTGATGTACACCAGCGTCGGGTGAGTGGCGGGCTGTGCCGTACACCAGCGTCGGGTGAGTGGCGGGCTGTGACGTACACCAGCGTCGGGTGAGTGGCGGGCTGTGCCGTACACCAGCGTCGGGTGTTGCCGGGCCGTGATGTACACCAGCGTCGGGTGAGTGCCGGGCCGTGATGTACACCAGCGTCGGGTGAGTGGCGGGCTGTGACGTACACCAGCGTCGGGTGAGTGGCGGGCTGTGCCGTACACCAGCGTCGGGTGAGTGGCGGGCCGTGATGTACACCAGCGTCGGGTGAGTGGCGGGCTGTGATGTACACCAGCGTCGGGTGAGTGCCGGGCCGTGATGTATACCAGCGTCGGGTGAGTGCCGGGCCGTGATGTACACCAGTGTGGGGTGAGTGGCGGGCTGTGATGTACACCAGCGTCGGGTGAGTGGCGGGCTGTGACGTACACCAGCGTCGGGTGAGTGGCGGGCTGTGACGTACACCAGCGTCGGGTGAGTGGCGGGCTGTGACGTACACCAGCGTCGGGTGAGTGGCGGGCTGTGCCGTACACCAGCGTCGGGTGAGTGGCGGGCTGTGATGTACACCAGCGTCGGGTGAGTGCCGGGCCGTGATGTACACCAGCGTCGGGTGTTGCCGGGCCGTGATGTACACCAGCGTCGGGTGAGTGCCGGGCCGTGATGTACACCAGCGTCGGGTGAGTGGCGGGCTGTGACGTACACCAGCGTCGGGTGAGTGGCGGGCTGTGCCGTACACCAGCGTCGGGTGAGTGGCGGGCCGTGATGTACACCAGCGTCGGGTGAGTGGCGGGCTGTGATGTACACCAGCGTCGGGTGAGTGCCGGGCCGTGATGTATACCAGCGTCGGGTGAGTGCCGGGCCGTGATGTACACCAGTGTGGGGTGAGTGCCGGGCTGTGATGTACACCAGCGTCGGGTGAGTGGCGGGCTGTGATGTACACCAGCGTCGGGTGAGTGGCGGGCTGTGATGTACACCAGCGTCGGGTGAGTGGCGGGCTGTGACGTACACCAGCGTCGGGTGAGTGGCGGGCTGTGACGTACACCAGCGTCGGGTGAGTGGCGGGCTGTGTCGTACACCAGCGTCGGGTGAGTGCCGGGCTGTGACGTACACCAGCGTCGGGTGAGTGCCGGGCCGTGATGTACACCAGCGTCGGGTGAGTGGCGGGCCGTGATGTACACCAGCGTCGGGTGAGTGCCGGGCTGTGACGTACACCAGCGTCGGGTGAGTGGCGGGCTGTGATGTACACCAGCGTCGGGTGAGTGCCGGGCTGTGATGTACACCAGCGTCGGGTGAGTGGCGGGCTGTGACGTACACCAGCGTCGGGTGAGTGGCGGGCTGTGATCACCAGGCGAGTACACCAGCGTCGGGTGAGTGGCGGGCTGTGTCGTACACCAGTGTGGGGTGAGTGGCGGGCTGTGCCGTACACCAGCGTCGGGTGAGTGGCGGGCCGTGATGTACACCAGCGTCGGGTGAGTGCCGGGCTGTGATGTACACCAGCGTCGGGTGAGTGGCGGGCTGTGACGTACACCAGCGTCGGGTGAGTGGCGGGCTGTGACGTACACCAGCGTCGGGTGAGTGGCGGGCTGTGCCGTACACCAGCGTCGGGTGAGTGGCGGGCTGTGATGTACACCAGCGTCGGGTGAGTGCCGGGCCGTGATGTATACCAGCGTCGGGTGAGTGCCGGGCCGTGATGTACACCAGTGTGGGGTGAGTGCCGGGCTGTGATGTACACCAGCGTCGGGTGAGTGGCGGGCTGTGACGTACACCAGCGTCGGGTGAGTGGCGGGCTGTGCCGTACACCAGCGTCGGGTGAGTGGCGGGCTGTGACGTACACCAGCGTCGGGTGAGTGGCGGGCTGTGTCGTACACCAGTGTGGGGTGAGTGGCGGGCTGTGCCGTACACCAGCGTCGGGTGAGTGGCGGGCCGTGATGTACACCAGCGTCGGGTGAGTGCCGGGCTGTGATGTACACCAGCGTCGGGTGAGTGCCGGGCTGTGCCGTACACCAGCGTCGGGTGAGTGGCGGGCCGTGATGTACACCAGCGTCGGGTGAGTGCCGGGCTGTGACGTACACCAGCGTCGGGTGAGTGCCGGGCTGTGACGTACACCAGCGTCGGGTGAGTGGCGGGCTGTGACGTACACCAGCGTCGGGTGAGTGGCGGGCTGTGCCGTACACCAGCGTCGGGTGAGTGGCGGGCTGTGATGTACACCAGCGTCGGGTGAGTGCCGGGCTGTGACGTACACCAGCGTCGGGTGAGTGGCGGGCTGTGACGTACACCAGCGTCGGGTGAGTGGCGGGCTGTGACGTACACCAGCGTCGGGTGAGTGGCGGGCTGTGCCGTACACCAGCGTCGGGTGAGTGGCGGGCTGTGACGTACACCAGCGTCGGGTGAGTGGCGGGCTGTGATGTACACCAGCGTCGGGTGAGTGGCGGGCTGTGCCGTACACCAGCGTCGGGTGAGTGGCGGGCTGTGCCGTACACCAGCGTCGGGTGAGTGGCGGGTTGTGATGTACACCAGTGGGGGGTGAGGGCCGGGACCTGCAGTGCTCTTGTGTACACGCAGTGACATTAACCAGGTGGTTGGCGATTCCCGAACTCGGCAGAAGTCATTCTCGAATACGACGGTAAGGTGGGACAAGGGGTAGCATGCACTCGATTATTGACCGCCGGTGTGAAGGTATTGTCCAGTGCGGTTTCCTTCAAAGGACGCCCAGCGCGCGTTCGGCGGTGTAATGCTCCGAGCGTGCGTACCGCAAATTACCTGTTAAATGGCATTGTGTGTAAACAGGACTAGTGAGCGCTGGGACCATGTCCGGAGATCGGTTTGGTGAGAAGACGTGGTACGACCGAGAATGTCCTGTTGCTGAGTGCTGTGACTATGTGAATGACCCACTGCTGTGCTGGTACTGAGAATGTCCTTCTATGATATACTGGGGCTGTCCACTATCAGAGTTCTGAGACTGTGTTTCATCTGCGAACCTTCCCCGTGCGGCTGGTAGCCGCCCTGAGCACCAGTGACGGACGGCCCGCTGTCTCGGCAGTGAGAAGTCGCTGGACGTGGTGACCACGCGTCAGGGCACGCGCCGCTACATGTCGCCGGAGGTGCTGGAGGAGACGCTGGACACGCGCAGCTTCGAGGCCTACAAGCAGTCGGACATGTACTCGCTGGCGCTTGTGCTGTGGGAGCTGGCGCTCAGGTGAGGCGCCCTGCCGCCGAGGCGCCCGGTGTGTTGTGGTGGTCAGAGGCGATACTGCCCGCTTGGCATCGGTATAAAGCCGGGAAGATTAGTCAGTGGAAATTATATGTGTGGAGGCCTGCAAATATCAATTGAGCTTACTGCTAGATGTCAAAGTAGTCTCAGGAATCCTACGGACTTTTGTGTAGCCTAGGTTATGGGATGTAGAAAGTAATTTGTTGTGATCAGATGTTGTTTCGATGGAGCGGAATTTGGCCACCTGTGTGAGACAGACTCGAATATTTGTCTTCCCTTTTTTGTCTCCCTTATTTGGTTGTCGAGGTATCGGCCACCTGACAAAAACAACTCGGCGCGCTGAGTTAGCCTCGCAACCGGTTCCCCCACGCTTCATTTTCTCACTTGAAAACGACACTTAATCCATCCAAGTGCGCACTCTCGAGGAATGCATCCACCACGCCGCCCAGCCCCGCCGGCTGACAGTAGTTCTGGCGCCGGCCGCCAGGTGCGCCACCGGCGACAAGCTGCGGGATTTCGAGGAGTACGCGGTGCCGTACGCGGGCATGGTGCCGGCGGACCCCTCCTTCGACCAGATGAGGGAGCTGGTCAGCGTGCAGCGGGTCCGTCCTGCCGTACCGCAGCGCTGGGCCCAGCACAAGGTGAGGGCGTGCCGCCAGGCGCGGCGCCGGGGGCTGCCGTCTTTGAGACATTACAGTTAGGAAAATTTTTGGGTGGAGTGACGTCGCTCTATGCCCGTCTATTCCGGAGATGGAACTTTCTCAGCGACGTCTCGTGACAAGTATGTTGCGCGCCATTTATGCCACCTTTGAGATAAAGCCAGCAAACAACGGAGAGCCCTGTTTCACAAGGAAAGTGTTTCTCAATTAACTCTATTAAATTATATGCAAAGTAAAACAGCTTTGAGCATGTAAAGCGTCACCTGAACGTTCATCGCTCAATCGCTTTCAATCGCCTCTGGGAAATCTCTGGGAAATGCTGTGTTTGTTCCGGACGTTCCGAGGGTAATGAGCCGAAATATTCCTAGGGGAATTGCCAAGGTAAGAACTGTTACGTCATGATCCCCGAAATTCCCAATCGAAATGTTTCAAAGAACACGGCCTTCATGGTGGATTGTGATGGTTAGGGATGGCTGAATGCGCCATCCGCAAAGGTCACTGTGCTTGTGTTTTCTACCACCGGTAGACTTCATGCTCCTCGACGAGGTTTGTATCTTTCACTTAGTCGTGATTCGACAGCAACTTGTGCGTTTTCCTGCCAGTAATAGACTACGTACCCATCAATACTCGGCGGTCTCATTTAAAGATTATGAGTGAAAAACAATTATCACAAGAGATCCATAGGAAAATGTTTCTGCAGCGAGCTACTAGGTTGGAAACCAGTTTTTTGTCAGCAATCTAAAGTTAAGCACAAAACACACATGTGTTTCTAATCTTGACCGAGAAGGCAACCGCTGGCTAGAAATAAGCCGGAAACTGCCGAACACAGTGTGTACAGAATTAATTCCAGGGAGGCGTACGTCACCCGCTGTCTCTGCCAGCAGAGATAGATTTGGTGACAATGTCCAGCACAGTATGACAAAGTGTTGACTCTCCTCGAGCGACAGAACGCCGATCTCAGTGATAACTTCACAGGATACCGCACAATAATGCTAGAATAGTCACGAGACGGACTGAGTCACTAACAAGAATAGTCACGAGACGGACTGAGTCACTTACGTTAAGAAACATGCACAATTCCCTCGGTCCACCCCCTTCTGTGTTTTCAGTGATGTTCAGCACGGGTTGATCCCGGGGGCGATTCGACTAGGGCCCCCTGGGCGGCAAAATTTCACTCGTATAGCTAGTTTTCTTTTTCACCGTCTTGCCTGTTTCCCCTCCCAAAAATGGAATCTACATTCTGCTAGATCCGCTGTTGATGTTCAGTGAGGGTTAATTTCTGTCTATGTTGCGGCAGACCCTTCAAACACTACGTCGCCTGATGATGGACTGCTGGCGGCACGCGCCGGGTGCTCGGCTGCGCGCCCTCAACGTCAAAAAACATCTCACGGCCGCCCTGGTGGCCGAACGGAGAAGTACCACTACCACAGTTCACTTATAGGTGACAGTCGCCGGCGCTCTAGCGGCGGGAATCAAAACTACTGATACCACCGGTCACCGATAGGTGACGCTGGTGGGTGGTGTCTTGCGGCAGTGGTCTGATCTGAGGATGAGTACAGGGATATGTTCCATCAAAACAAGTGGATCGTGAAGTTAGCGCTGGAGGTTGAATATGGCGGCCCGCGCTGCATATTTTCGATCGCGTCATTAGCAGAACTGAGTGCAGAAGAGCCGTGAGAGGATACCTCACCAAGCTGCGTCTGCCCCAGTGAAACAGACTCAGTCAGTGTTACGGCTCCTGTAGCTTCCATCGGTATATCAGCTTGTGACATGTCTGGGCGCGGAGCGGACGTCGGCGTGAGACTGACGTCGCCTCCCCGCTGCAGCACCACGCAGCCGCGGCCTGACGTCGTAACTGACGGCGCGGAGGTGGGCTTCTGACGCTGTCAGTGAGATTAACCATATACTCGGCCGAGACTGTTCTCGCGGAGATTAGGTGTACCAGTGCTTCCAACGGCTAAGGTCTGTGCAAATATAGTATACCGCTATTGATGTGTTGCCAGATCTGTGCAAGGTGGAACAGAACTGGCATAGAGCGTGTGTTTGAGGCTAGTTGTCTTAGCATGTTCGGATGTGGGTTTTAACATGGTCAGATGTCTGAGTTTGGTATTCTTTTCAGCGGTGCATTCGGGAGGAAATTTCTCCATGCGCAGGCGAAATATGCCTTATGTAGTTTTATTTTGTTTCTGTAATTAAACGGAATGTGGCATCTTTGTGGAGGTAAAACTCATAATAGTCTTCTGGAGCACACAAAAGAACCCTGTTTTCATGGTGTTTGTCCAAAAATTCACTGTGAGCGAAGAAGTAAGCGTTTTTGGGGGTATCAATTTCGCCTGACTTTCGCTCGTCCCCTTCTACTGCGTGGTTTTGATGGCAGTCAGAATGGAGTGGAAGTGGAGTGGAATCCCTCTCCACGCATATTCCTCTGCAAACTGGGAATGTTAGGACAACCGAACTACCTTTGGGAAAATCCTCCGTTATAGTAGCAAAATTATTTCAGCTGGAATCCCAGCAGGCAGGTGTGGCGCTCCCTTTTAATGAGTTGTAAACGGACCGACGCCCTCCACTCGTTCGGCCTGTGTGGTGACGCTGCCGTATATTTTGCCCTGCCGTAAGTGCCATTAAAACAGCCATTTGCGGGGCATTGACTTTTGTCGCTCCTCTCCCGTGCCGCGGGCGTTCTCAGTACTTTGTGCATTTGCGCAGTAGCTTTAGACAGCTCATCGGTCTTGTAGATCGGATACTAATTTCTTTGTTTGTTTCCTTTTGGTTTTGGCCGTCTGGCGCGTGTGTTTTGCCGACTGTTGCGTTTTGATATCGGAAAGCTTCGGAAGCCCCCTTTTATGTGAGCGGTGTCGCCGTTTGTTTCAGGCTAGGACCACGTGCGTGTGCGTAAGCTCGGCCTGACGTCGTTAATACGGTGGACGGGACGTCCTTGATTCCTATAACGAATAACTGCGAACCAGGAGGGTATGTTCCTTCGGCGTCGTTGATTGGCCTCAGTTTAAGCCAGCTTGGCGGCGATTGGACGATCATAACCGCGTGTGGCTAATGGCGAGTTCTGATTGGTCGGGATTGCCCAGTGTCGCAGCTTGGTGCGTTTGAATCGCAAGCGTGAACCAGTTGGCGGGCTTTCTTGTTGCCATGGTCACCAGGATGCTGCCTGTGCAAACCTCTTCTAATCTTATGCAAACTGCGGTGTCTCCTGCAAGTAAGCATTTGTGTAAGGGAAAGAGAGAGAATGTGAGCGTGATTTCGTTCGCCAATAAGCGGTGATTTTGATGCTCGGTACGGTAAACCTGTGTGTGTCTGCGTGTGTTTGTCTCTAATGGTGCGCTGACCTCAAACTCTAAAGTGAAAACAACCCACAACCCCCTTAACCCAAAACCAAAACAGCCCGAAAACAGGCCGTATGCGTTTTGGCCTTTACCAGCGGGTGCGCTCGGCGCGAGGCGCTGACGACACACGCTGCACTTATAAAGCCTGTGTTTTTGTTAGGAACTGCGCTGTGTTTTATTTTGGAACAAAAACGTGACTCACGAATCTTGGCAAGTTGATTTTTATATCGTCGTCTGTCCTTTAAAGGAGTGAACACAAGCATTCTCCTAAAAGGAAGGACACGACTGTGTTTGTGTCTGCTTTCCCCTGAACCGGCGGATGTCCAAAACGTCTGTCACGATTTCTCGTGACTTGCGATTCTTTTTTCTGTCAAAACCTTCACCTCCCCCTGCCTTTGACTCGCTTCCAGTTTGACTCCGCGGTATAGAGGTGAGGTCAGCGCACCGTGGTGGCGTATTGTCTAGCTGGTGTGATGTTGCCTTAGCAATGCCAGCGAAGTCAGTCGCGGGCAGCAGCCCCAACAGTGCCAACTCACCGTGTTCTGTATCAGCGTGTGTACATAGGATATTATTAGAGAACTGGGCGGTAGAGATGCGCCGTTGTTGATCGGTGAAACCTCTATTGTTAGTGGCAGGGTGATTTAACACGTCGGAACGCCTTGGAAACGTGCGCCCTTCCAGGCCGGGAAGGCCGGAGCGTCTACCTTGTCGATATTAACACCTGGAACATTTGCTGTGGAGTGGCGCGGCGGGGGAACTCCGGTATTCTTCCTTGGATGTTGGTGTTCGCAGAGAAGAGAGAGAGAAGAGCGCCCGTCTCGTGCGGTGTCAAAATCAAATCACGCCAACGATTGGTCCCTGTTCTCCTGACAGAGCGTTTGGAGATCCTTGGTTGTGCCATCCAGAGTTCTTTTTTAGACACAAAACAAAAACAAAAGATCCACAAGTTCTCGTCTTTAGATATAATTATTTCACAGTTTTCATTCGAAAAGCCTGCCCAAAAGAAGGCACGAGCCTCAACCTGTATTAATCCTAAGATAAGGAGGCCGGTCCGTTTTTGTTGGATAGCCGGAAGGCGTATGACACGGCTCTAACCGGGGCGGCTCTTCGGACGTCCGCGCGACGTCTTTCTGCAGACAATCGCCCTCTGGGAATGTACAAATTTTGTACTAAACTGGCGTTTTGTACGTCGTGCCGCTGCCGTAGCGCCGGGAATAATACGCAGCTCCCCGGTGGTGAGACGTACGGCGAATAAACACGCTTAGCCCCAGATCATGTTTTCCTCTGCAAGTGAGTTTGAAGTTTGCGATTTTGGTGTGGCTGTCCAATGAAAAACCTGTGTTAAAAAGGCAAGATCGTGAGAACCGGGTTAGGCGGGCAGTGGGGGCAGCTGATCTCCAACTTAACGGACGTGGGGCCTCCAGCTTTACGCCCCGCCCCCCCCAAAAAAAAAATCGGGAGGAGAAAAAAATCGAAGAAAACATGCCTTGCCGACCAAATCTGGATGTTTCAAACAATTATTCGAAACTTCACATGCACTTTCGGTGCCGCGCTGCTGCCCCTGTTATGTATTGACGCATCCGCGATGTTTATGATGATTATTGTCATTAGTTTTTAATGATCTATTAAGCAATTATGCAAAATGCAAAAAGGGAGTGTACCTCCTTGATAATGGGATTTGAACTGGGACAGCAATGGGGCAGACCATGCCGAGAAACAACTTAATTCATGTTTCTTTTATCTCAGAACTCACCGTTCACGGAGAAAATGGTAAGATTACCCAACACCGACCCCCCCCCGGCCTGTTTACTATGAGCCGATCTGAGGAAAGTGACGTCACGCTCAAGCCCCGCAGCGCGTGCTGCGTGGACACATTTATCTGGCCTGGAAATATGTAAAACCCGCTTGCCAAACATGACCACCAACACCTTTGTCAATTAAACGTTTCCAAACAGACGCTTCAGATTCCGCATAGGGCTATTCATCTCAGACCAACTGGTGCAAAAGAATTACGTGGCCCAGGGTAGCCCTTTGTGGCCCTGTTCGCTGTAGTTATAAATGGTATAGGTCACACGCTGTCGCCAAACATCATTATGGTGGTGGGCCAGAACGTGTTTATTCAGATAACCAACTGGGCTTGAATTCGGGACCTGTGGGTCAGAAGACAGGTGCTCGACCACGCATCCCCGCAGAGCCATAGTTGAGGCTAGAAGCGGGCTATTGTCGGATAAAAATTCGTTCAAAAGCTTGCCTCAGATGATTATTTGTTGATGATTTTTATATATGGGTGACGACTTCTTCCACTATCCCAGCACAGAGACAGCTGCAGCTATCTCTGAACCGGGTGCAGCAGTGTGTTGGAAGAAACGGTTTGAACTTTTCTACAGGGCAAAAGTGTGTACCTCTGCAATAGGCGTGAATAACTTGTGATCACTTCATGCTAGATAGCAGACCGCACTATAGAAATTATAGAACAGACACTTTTCTTGGCCTTGTGCTCGATCGCAGGCTCAGGTATGTTGCCTACATTAACCACCGGGCCCCCCCCCCGCACGTGGCCCCCCAACCAAAAAGGGCGTTAGCCAAACCAACAATAAGCCGATGAAAATCCATGTTAGTGCCAGCAATGGTTACCCCGAGCAAATTAGGCAAGACCATTTCACCAAATAGCAATGATTAACAAACGGGCAAACCATGTCATTAGACATAGGCCGGTAAAGACATTTTATACAAATACCAGTACTTTTCGCAGGAACGAAAGACCCCGCCAGTGGTTTACCGCCAGAGGCACCCGACCAAAGACCTGAGGTCACGAAAGTCAAAAGACCTCCGTATACAAAAAAGCCGTGACAAACAAACACATGGTGTTGTTCACCGCCGAGCCAATAGGCAAAGTTATTCAATATACTGTTTTGACCTCTGGGACCTTGGATGACCTAAAACAAGGCAAAAACCCGGATCCGAAAGGTCCAAAACTTGTTCTGAGCAGTCTGAGTATTGCAATCATTTTGTGGCTTTATATCAAAATAGCTTTCCCATGCTTTTCCAATGGGGAGGTCGCCGTGACCTGACCCAGCACGAAATCAAAAACCCGATATACACCCGTAACCCGAAGGGTCTGAAGTGTAGAAGTTCAAATCGATCGACTTGAAATGTAGCCTTACAGAGCTCTAAAGGTGAAGGAGGACCTTGGTACCCGTCTGGACCGACCTGGTGACCCGGTAAAAATTTCAGGGAATGGAAAAGATGCAGGGAGGTAGAGCCCTCAACCGCGGTGCTGCACCCGTCGTTTTCTGCTATCCCGAAAAACCTAGGGGCCTCGATGGCCCCCCCGGTGGGGCGAGGGTTAAGGGACTGAGGGGAAGATGTTTTAACTGTCTCAACATTCTGAAAGTTGTTACTTGTATGAGTTACGGAGCTGACCGGAAAACACTTCTGACACTGGACAGATCTCTGATCGGATCGGAGCTGGAATAGGTGTGCGGTGTAAAGTACGCGACTGCATTCCAGACGTTTAACACGCGCATTGACGGGGTCTGAGCCACCTTCGGATTGACGAGGGGGCGGGTACTCGCCCCCCTAAGATCTCGAGAACCACGGTAGGTAGCAAAAAACGGTAAACGGCGTTGGGTAGCCCATCCGCTTCTCCATCGAAAATACTTGAACCATTTTTTTGTCAGGTCACATTTAAGGTCACCAGAGGTCAAAAACATGCCGTCACATGCCGTCACAGGGATAACATGTAAATTAAGTTTTTCGGCCATTACATCTGAACAAGTAAAGATAGAGCAAAACGACTTGAACTCTATGAATCCTCGCAGCAAGCTGAATCGAATGATATATGATTTGACCTTGCTAGGTCAAATCAAAGATTTGACCTGACCTGAGGTCAGGTCAGGGTCAAATTATATAAAATGCATATCATTAGAAATGCAAAGCCAAGGCGAGTCTATTGAAGCTAAAATAAACGCTCTATCACCATTTGTTACTGAGTTATTCAGTAAAAACCATATTTCCCATGTATTACCAATGGAGAGGTCATGCTTCGTTCCTGACCTTAGGTCATCGATATAAAAATACCGGAACATATTTTAGAGAACTCGGTGAGCCCATTATGTGATATGAGTTTCAATTGGATAAGTTCACCCTGCTTCGACTTATGCTATCTTAAACTTTTTTGAGGTCGGGTCACTTGACCTGTACTGGTGACCTGACCTGAGATGACCCATCCTTAAAATTTGCACAGAAGTTGCAAAAATGATGAGGGCAAAGGTATACTAAGTACGGCGGCGCTACGCGCCGCCGTTTTTCTGCTGTTTCCGAAAAACCCGAGGGAGGGGCGGGTACCCGCCCCCCGTCAATGCGCGTGTTAAGCGAATGCTGGACACAGCCAAAACCGGACATTGAGAATTATAAGCGGTGCGTTCCGCACATCACCCGCCGCAAACTTACACGAAACGCCGCTTGCGGAGGTCGGAGAAAGTATCCCAAGTGTCGCCAACGGAGTTTCAAACCAAACTTCTGGAACCAAGAATATTGAGCCTTGACACAAGAAGGGGGTTATTTTCCAGACCCCCTGAATCATTTTAAATCTTAAATAGTGTATTGACAGACTGAGTGCCAACTTCTCACGCTGGGGTGTGCACAATCTTGCCCATCATGTTCACACCATCGTTGGCGAGTTGGAAATTTTTCCTCTGGCCGCTTGACCTGCATCGCCGATACGTATCAATGCGTTACGGCCTGAAACTAAACCAGACCCCAGAACACACTGCGTACACACGTTTTTTGACGACCGTCATTGAAGCCGTATCGATACTGGTTCACACTCCTCAGCCCGACACCCCGGCGTCGGAATTCATACATGGCTGAGTGAGGTTGGTAGTAGACAGTACTGCGCCCACGCGGTACCCGGTGACCAAATCGCGGAACTCACCCTACTCACCTGTACAGCCGGCTCCACACTGATTGGTAGGTATAGGTGCCAGTTGTTTTAAGAAATATCTTACAAACGATTACACATCTCACAAAAATGTTCCTCTCTAGTAATTTTTTTTGACGAGCTTTTTAAATTTCGGACCCTGAAAAAAGACGAGACGTCAATTTCGAAAATTATGGACACAAAACTGTTTTTGCCGATCCCGATGATTTTATGCGTCTTTTCGGAATTAATTCAGAATTTTGGACCTGATGAAGTATTTTTGCACGTCAGTTCGTGCATCCAGTTAAAACGCAGCAGGTAAGGCAACAATGGTGTCGGCAAGGACCACCACTTGAGAGCTAGTTCGCAAACAGACAGAGGCCTGATACCTATTAATCAGTATGGAACCGGCTGTACCTTTTAGCCGGCCGTACCCCACCGGAGCGTCGTCGTTTTGACAACATGTCTTGGCGGGGTCTTTGAGATGGAGAGGAGTCGTCTGCTGGTCGCCAGTCCAAAACGAGTGACCTAACCACAATTTTAATAGGCGCAGAAGTAAGATCAACCCAATTCATCGATCTGAGACTCAGCTCACAGTAAGGTCACAGTAAGAGTACAAACTGCAATAACGATATAGTTCTATATCGATGACCAGAAGTTAGGTCCGGGCCATGTCCTCTCCTTTGGAAATACATGGGGAGTTGGCTTAAGTCTGACGCCCACCAGATAGGTTGCACCACCCAAACTTGGCGCCCATTTGCTCCGGATTGTGCCCCCTGTACAAGTTACTTCTCCCTCGACCGGACTAAGACCGGGGAAGCGGGTGAGAGGCAAGTTCTGTGAATTTTGGCTTCATATGAAACACTAACGACGATGCAACTCAATCAACACACGCATGTAGTTTCACGCAAGTAACGGAGAAAATGCAAACAAAATTAGTGGGGGTCTATAATTGGGTCACCCCCCATCTGATTCGCGATTAGTGGGCGGGCGCATCCCCCGTTTTCTACGCGCATGCCCGTAAGTGTCCCATTACTGATGACGGGTTTGACCCTCTCGATGAAACTTCGAGCTGACCCTTCACTGCCCACTCCGCGGCCTAGAAACGCCACCGATTCATTGGAATCGTTTCTTATTTTTCACCTCTGAAAGTCATATTCTCTGAACTCTCTCTGAATTTCAGAACTCTGGTGATCATGTTCAAACAACCACATGTTGTCTTATCCATAAGCGTAGGAACAGAGGACTGCCGGGCCCCTTCCCCACTCTGATTGAAAATCTACCTCGCCGGTGAGAACTAGAATTGTCTGTCTGACTCCACACTGTAAATGTAAGTACTGAAAACTTGTTTTCTCCATCATTAACAGGAACCTTACAACTTCTCGCGCTATTGGAAACGTACCTAGATCGGGATATCTTGCAAAACAAACAATTTGCAAGGACAGATCCAGGGAGTGGTATAGCAATCACTTGTCCCCTCCAATCCTCCAGATTTGTTTTTTCTTTTCTTTTTGGTTAAATTTTGGAATCAGTTGTCGCAGCCGAGAAACCATTTTTCAGACACAAAATCACAATCCATAAAACTATTTAATAAATATCCTAATTAGAAAAACAACACTTCGTTCTCCCAATCAACGCTTACAATTTTACTATCAATCATGTTCACCTACAACCATTCAATTAACTTATACTTTAACAATGCTGTCAACACCACACAAGGTCTTCACACAAGTACCTCACTCATATATCCAGCCATGTGCACAAATTTTCTCGTACACTACTTATCCTGCTTCAGTCCAGGAACAGAAACAAATTTTCACCAACGTCATATCCACCACACACGTGCACTTTATAATTTGCATCCCGACCCCACCCCACAGAAGCGCCGCTGCCGCGGCGCCAGCGGTGGCGAGCGTGACCTCTCACCTCTGTGCCCCGCGGGCATGATACGGCTGCCGGCGCATGGTGGACGCTGATTGGCGGAGGCGCGTTCACTTTAATTGCAAGAAATTCAGTGGGAATTTGTCAACGGAAGTGATAGTGTCTTAAAGTGTGCTTCAGAAAATAGCCGTGGAGTGCCATTTTCAGATATTCCTACCCATGCATTGTTCTCTATCGACGTGGTTATCAGCGCCACTATCCAAGGCTGCTGCTCGGTACAGGCGAGACGGCGGCGGAGTCGGCACAGGCCAGCCGGCGGCCGAGTTTACTGAAGTCAGGAGCGTCGAGATGGGTTTCTGCTGAGTGGAGAGGAACGGGGCACGGCCCAAAGGTAAGTGAAGGCGGGAGGAGGGGGGGGGTGCTTGTGACTTAAAATGGTGCTTGTGACTTAAAACTGGTAGCCGTCTGCCAAATAAGAGAGTGACAGTGTGACGTCATGCTTGGCGAGATGTAGCCATCTTACTGGTAGCGCTACAGAAAAATGCAAACACGCTGCCGAGAATCGTACTTTATTCAGGCTGTATTAATGCTGTCCGCGAAGGATGTTGGGTTATTAAATATTTCATACGTGAAGGTGTCTATCACAGACTGACCAGAGATCAGGAAAATATTTTTCCCACGGAGTTCAATATTTACTCGGAAACACGGAGGTTTCCCCGAGAGAGAGAGAGAGAGAGGGGGAGAGAGAGAGCGAGTGCGAGAAAGAGAGAGAGCGGGAGAGAGTGAGGGGAGGGAGGAGGAACAGCGTATACAATGTGTCAATTCTGCAGAAATAGCATGCAGGACCCAGCTATCGCCATGTCGAAGCATGTCTCAAAAGTTTGTGGTGGTTTATTTTATCATCAAAATATTTCTATTATAATCGTCTTTTTGGGCTACAATGATGCACCAACTGCTGAGGTTATCAGGAGCTTCAGAAGGGGAATACGCTATGCTTGAACATTGAAAAGTAATTTGCTTTCATTCACTGGTATTGCCTTCTGCTAACACATTTTCTTTGAGGACCAGATTAACAAGCGAACGGTACGTTATAATCGCTTTCCATTCAAAGACCAAACCAACGGCAAAGGTTTGGATTCATCTCTCATTTCGAGTTGCTAGAAAAAATATGATTAACCCTCGGCCCGGTGGGGGGTGTTTGAACACTCCCCCGGGTTTTTAAGTGGCACGAAAAAATGGCGGCGTTAAGCGCCACAGTACCTTGTACACCTTATCATTGATCAATTCTGCAAATGTTCGCCACATTTCAAGCTTAGGTCATATCAGGTCAGGTTGCCAGTGCAGGTCAAATGACCTGACCTTCAAAAAGTTTAAGATAGCACAAGTAAGAACATGATAAATATATTCAATTGTAACTCATATCACATAAGGGGCCCAGCGTGCAGTACAAAATATGTTCCAGTATTTTTTATATCGATGACCTGGGGTAAGATACAGATCATGACCCCTACATTGGAAATCCATGTGTAAACAGAAACTGGGCTGCACTTGTGTAGATACAGCTTAGATACATTTATATTCTCCAAATCGTAGTATCCTGGGCCACTTTCCAGGTTCATGCTGCAGTTGTTCACCTGTGACTTCTGAGAGGTCATCTGGGGGTAGTTAAGTAGGTTTCCAGCCTTGGGTCAATAACTTTGCAGGAAATAACGATTAACACGCGTATTGACGGGGCGGGGTGGGTATCCGGTCCCCCTCGGGTTTTTTCGAGGCAGCATAAAAACGGCGGCACTTAGCGCCGCTGTAATTGGCATACCTTTTTCCTGATCATTTCTACAACTTTTTCAACATTTTAAGGTTAGGTCATCTCAGGTCAGGTCACTAGTACAGGTCAAGTGACCGGACTTCCCATCCATACATATATATTCACACCCAACACATACACAGAGCATACACGCCTAGCTAAAACACACAAGCACTTGTTCCAGTTTTCTAACCAACTCGTATGCACCCCCGGCGCGGGGCCCCTAGATGACGCCGGGGGGCAGCAGCAAGGCCTTGACACTAGGGTTAAGACTAAATAAAAACACAGCTAAGAAGTACCCACTATCACGATAAACATATGGTAAAACAGCGCAATTGCCACACATATCCATTCCCACAGTTCACACCGGTCGGTGCGGAGGCCCGACCCAACGACGCGACGCACACGACCCCACACAGCCTGATGACCACCGCCCACACCAGGCCAGCCACCACAGGGCACCGGCCGCACAGCCGCCACAGAGGCAACGGCACCCCCCGCGCCACATGGACCGGGCGCAGCGGCCGCAGCAGCCGCAGAGGGCCAGCGCACGGTCAGTGAGAACCGAGCCGCCACCACCACCAGGCCACCGCGGAGGCTACGACGGCCAGGGGTCACGCCAGGCCACCAACTTAAAGTGTAAGATAGCATAAGTCAGAGCAGGATGAACGTATCCAATCATACCTTATATCACATAATGGCCGCACCGAGTTCTTTAAAATTTGTTCCGGTATTTTTTATATCCATTACCTAAGGCCAGGTACGAACAATGACCTCCCCATTGGAAATACATGGGAAAATGGTTTTAACAGAATAACTTAATAATGGATGGCGATAGAGCCTTGACTGTAACTGCATTATATTTTCCGTGTCCTGCGATTCTAATGATGTGCATTTTACCTAATTTGACCTTGACTTGACCTGAGGTCACGTCAAGTTTAATATTTGACCTAACAAGGTCATGTTATATATGATTAGATTTGGCTTGCTGCTAGGATTTAAAGGGTTTAAATTGTTTTTCTCTTTCTTTACTTGTTAAGATGTGATGACCGAAAACCTTCATTTACATGTTATCCCTATGACGGTATGTATTTACCTCTAGTGGCCTCAAACGTGACCTGACAAAAAATGGTTCAAGTATTTTCGATAGAGATATAGATTCGATAGAGTCTGTTCTACCGTAGACTCATGTATGCTTCCCACGTTAAGGGACTAAGGTAGATATGTTTTTAATTGCCTTAACATTGTTAAAATTCAGACTCGTATGACTTACGAATCAAACCGGAAAACACTTATAACTCCGTACAGATCTCTTATCAGATCAAAGCTGTAATATGGGTGTGTGGTATACGACTTTGCACCCGCAGTACTTCGTGCACCTTATTCTCGCTCAATTCCACATCTTTCCCCAAAAGTTTAAGTCTGGGTCATGGGGCATTCCACGACAAATCGCCAAGTCGATACCACCCTCATGTCGCATATTTCGGTGTATTTTTTGTCAGGGGGGCTATTGATGGAGCTGATGACGATTCTCGTATTCATTTTCCTCCCTGACTTACGGTTTGAAAATTATACCTTCAGACATTTTGACCATACTCACTTGCACGTCTTTTTTAAAGACGAAATTTTACCTTTATGCTTCTACAAATGGCATAAAAACTTCATCTAGATATCTTAAAGACGAATTACGAATTCTGGCTCATTAGAAATATAATTAAAAAAATTAGATTTTAAATATATTATACATTCTTCAATTTTTCAAAATATATGAAAAAATATTTTCCTATGACTTATTTTAACCTTTTTGAGGCTCACCTTACTCTTTTATATATTCCTCTATAATATTCAGTAATAAAAAGAATGGAGAGTTTAACAGAAAGCGAGATCTGAGCTCCCAAACGTCCCGATCCCCATTTTTGTGAGGTTCGTGCGCCAGCGCGGCCCGTCGTCGCTGCAACTATCAAACGTCTCTGGTCACGAAAAAGGTGTCAATAGTGGAGTTGGTCGGCAATGAGGGTAAGGATGTATTTAAAACAATAAATTGTAATCAATGTCCCATTCCTTAACACCCGCACTGGAGAGGCGTCCGACACTTACGGGCACTGGAGGGGGGACTGGTAGGCCCCCTGAGCTCTCGGAAACTAGGAGGCTTGGAAAAACTCCGGTTGGGGACTGGGTGGGAACTATTGAAATCTATATTATGACTGATCTTAATTGGCCTAGGTCAGTATCGTCAAGTTCAAACGAGGTCATAAAGGTCAAGTATTAGCCGTGCTGGGTATTCATCCGGAAATGCCGCGATTAAGCTAAAAAAAGTCCAGAATGCACTAAAAACAGAGCAAGGTCATAGTTAGAACGTCCCAAGAATTGTAAACCTAATTTTTTGGGTTAAGGTCATTCAAGGTCATTGACCAATGACGTCACAATATGACTTATTCGCCTTATTTACACAATGACTAGCACTATAGCAGCCGTTTGGACGGGAAATGAGCATTGACCTTTACCCATGACATTTTAATTTGACCTGTGACTTTGACCGTTACATTTATTTAGCTTAACTATGACGTCGTAGCATAATATACGTCATACTGGGTAACGCCATGCGACCGGAAGCACCGGACCAATGACTTTGAGAATGCTGGTATGGCCTTGAAATGTGACCTTGACCTTCATGAGGGGTGAAATTGACATATAATCTCGTTTTATATGGCACTATAACGTTGCCAGTTGGCCTTTGATGTACGCAAATTGGTGCGACCGCGGGATTGCAGCGATCTCAAAATAAAGGGTTTAATTTTGAAAGCCTATAATTGCAAAATTAAGGGCCGATTTTCAAGGTTATTTGACCAATCGACGTGCCATTGAATATTCTCAAAAGTAGCGAAATAGCGTTTTTTGGCTACGACAGGTTCTCCGGCCACCTAGAAAAAGTAGGTGGGGGCCTCCGAGGCTCCGCTCCAGTGTGCTTTTTAACACGCGCTGGTATGAGGCCCCGGGCCACCTTTACTGGCAGGAGAGTTACCCATCCCCTTACGATATCAGCAAACATGCTTAGAAGGGGACACGGAAAGCAGTGTTCCATTGCTTGCCTCGATCTCTACCCAAAATGTTTCAGCAAAAAGTACTCAAATTAGCTACTGAGCTTAGAAAACGCTTCAATAAGGTAGTCGCGAGAAAAGGAACATTGAAGATTCACAAGTTTGTACCGGTTAAATCGAGGACCGTTATTGTCCATGAGCTCTCGAATGATGAGGGACAGAAGGTTCAAGTTTCAAATTGAATCTGTGAAGTTCAATGGCACCATGTGATGGAGTCGTTCTTCCGATCCGTGGGTCAGATCTTAAATAAAGCAGCATGTTTTAACACCCGCACTGGAGGGGGTCTGGCACTAACGCGCACTGGAGGGGTCCTGGTAGGCCCCCCTAAGATCTCGGAAACTAAGAGGGTTAGAAAAACGCCACTTGGTAGGAGGGTGGGGGCTATGGTGATCTACATGATGACTAATTTTCATTGACCTAGGTCAATATCTTCAAGGTGAAACGAGGTCGTAAATGTCAAATATTGGCCATGCTGGGATCGATTGGTAAATGCTGTGATTATGCAGAAAAATGGCGGGAATAAGCTAAAGACGTACAAGGTTCATAGAGAAGAGGTCTCAAAGAGGCTCGCCCACATTTTTGGGTCAAGGTCATTCAAGGTCATTGACCTTTAAGGTCACCATATGGTATACTACTTATTATTTACACTTTGACTAACACTGTAGCCACTGTTTGGCGGGAAATGAGGATTGACCTTTCCCAATGACCTTTGACCTTGACCTTTGACCTTGAGCTTAGACCTTGACCTTTGTATTGGGGTACCCTACCGATGACGTCATAGCATAATATATGTCAGACGGGGTAACGTCATTTGGCCGGACGCACAGTGGTTAGTGACCTTGAAAGTGCAGATATGACCTTGACCTGTGACCTTTGACCTTGACCTTGACTTTCATGTGAAGTGACCTTGACATATAGTCCCGCTTATATGACGTTATGACGTCACCACTCGGTCTTCAATGCAAGCTAACTGGTCCGACCGCGCGTTTACGGCGATCTCAAAATGCAGGTCTGACTTTGAAAGCCTATAAGTCAAAAAATTTTCGGCCGATTTTCAAACATTCTTCACCAATCGACGCGCTATTAAATTCTATTAAATGTGGCCACGTTTCGTTATTCGGCTACAAGCGGTTCTCCAGCCACCTTGGAAAAACAGGTGGGGGGCCTCCGAGGCCCCCCTTCCAGTGCGCGTGTTAACACGCGCATTGACGGGGGTCTGAGCCACCTTCGCTTTGACGATGGGGGGCGGGTACCCGCCCCCCTAAGATCTCGAGAACCACGGTAGGTATCGAAAAACGGCAAACCGTGTTGGGTAGCCTATCCACTTCTCCATCGAAAATATTTGCACCATTTTTTTGTTAGGTCTCATTTAAGATCACGAGAGTTCAAAACATGCCGTAGTAGGGATGACATGTAAATCAAGTTTTTTTCGGCCATCACATCTGAACAAGTAAAGATAGAGCAAAACGACTTAAACTATATGAATCCTCGCAGCAAGCCGAATCGAATGATGTATAATTTGACCTTGCTAGGTCAAATCAAGGATTTGACCTGACCTGAGGTCAGGTCAGGAGCAAATTATATAAATGCATATCGTTAGAACTTCAAAGCCAAGGCGAGTCTAATGCAGCTAAAATAAACGCTATATCACTATCTGTTACTGAGTTATACAGTAAAAATCATTTTTCCCGTGTATCTCCAATGGAGAGGTCATGCCTTGTACCTGACCTTAGGTCATCGATATCAAAAATACCGGAACATATCTTAGAGAAATTGGTAGGCCCATTATGTGATATGAGTTTAAATCGGATAAGTTCACCCAGCTCCGACTTATGCTATCTTAAATTTTTTTAGGTCAGGTCACTTGACCTGTACTGGTGACCTGACCTGAGATGACCTAACCTTAAAATTTTCACAGAAGTTGTAAAAATGATAAGGGAAAGGGTATACCAAGTACGGCGGCGCTACGCGCCGCCGTTTTACTGCTATCTCCGAAAAAACCCGAGGGGGCGGGTACCCGCCCCCCGTCAATGAGCGTGTTGATTTTATCTGTTCGAAAAGCAGTGGTCGGCGTGGATGCTATGTGGCTTTTTGTCAGAGGTGCAGAAAGTATGCTGGCTGTCACAAACTCAATGCGACGTATGCCTCCTCTGTCACACAGAGCTGGAAATAATAATTGTATACTTGAATACTATTTCCAATATGCTGAATGTCCTCTATCTGTCCCTTACTTTTTGCAGCAGACAACGTTCTAGCACCAAACCATTACAGCATGAAATTAGTAAGTTTTCATTTATAGATCATGTTTTTGTTTTTGGAAGGAAAATTTCCAATTATGGGTCATTTTTTTCCAGTATTGGGGTCATAACTATTATTGGCAACTCTCACTGCAGTTTCCCCCAATGACATACATTTCCTTTTTTGAAGAAGTTTCCATTTTTGAAAGGAGTGTTTCCAATTATGGTACTTTTCCACATGATTACATGTAGCAATTATCATGAAAATAGTCATTATTGGGAACATACCTATTAATGGGAGCATACATGTACACATAATTGGGAACCCTAACCGCAGCTTCCTCCCCCCCACTAAACTTCTATCTCACATATCAACAAAAGGGAAAAATGTCAATGTCAACATAGTATTTGAATCTACCTAAAATGTGTTGGTTAAGTGGACCTTAGGTAGCATTTTTATAAACACATCAAATGCTTAAAATTTGCATCCCACTCACGATCATTACCTGCCTGGTCATTCCTTTTTGCAGTAAAAACTCTGAGGCAACTAGCCTGCATAGATGTAAAATTATGTCTATTGCCCTAATAGGTACAGAGGTATTGGAATTCACATACCAGAGAAAGATCCAGTGTAGTCAAAATCCTGCTTTAACTCCATGCAGTTCAGGTCCTGTGCGTTGCTTACCACCACTGGTAGTAAGCAACACACCCCAACCAGCGTTTTTCTAAGTCTATTTGTTTCTGAGATTTGCTGTGATTTTCTGAGATAAGAAGGGGGTCTACTCGGCCCCCTCCAGTGCACGTTAGTTCCAGGCCCCTCTCCAGTGTAGGTGTTAACACTTTGTGGAGGACTGCATTAGCACACATTTGCTATCTGTACAATATTGATATGATAATTTGATCATGAAAACTCACCTGGATCACTGTTGTTGCCAGCCTGTTGCTGGCGCCAACTCTCCCAACTTCCTCCAGCTCCAAATCTATCTAACCAATCTAGGGCACAAATAAACTAAGGCACAAGCAGGCTAAGGAATGAAAAACCAAGCTTGATATGGGAAAGTGCATCAGTCTTACAATAGCCTACATTCATCTTAGATTAGCCATGGGCAGCAATATTCGTTCTAGCTAGTTTTAGCCTGCACTTATCTTAAATATACCTAATGAATATGCCCTCAAAATAAGTGGCTTCCCGCCTGTTTAAATTTTTGGCAGGCTCTACATCACATAAACATTTCTAACTTGTCTTGTCGCTGTTGCGCAGTTTAAGTAGAATTGCTGCCCAGCTATGTTTATTTTCTCACCCACTTAGTACTTTTATTAGTAGCTTTTAGGCGTACTTAATACTAAATTCGAAGAAATAGGGGCCAATAAATCGAAGACACTCAAACTGTAAATATGATTTAACCTGAAAAAATGGACAGAGAAGTACTTAATAAAGTATCTGCGTTATCGTTAATGCCTTAACACGCGCATTGACGGGGGTCCGAGCCACCTTCGCATTGACGGGGGGGCGGGTACCCGCACCCCCCTAAGATCTCGAGAACCACGGTAGGTAGCGAAAAACGGTAAACGGCGTTGGGCTGCCCATCCACTTCTCCATCGAAAACATTTGAACCATTTTTCTGTCAGGTCATATTTAAGGTCACGAGAGGTCAAAACATGCCCGTCATGGGGATAACATGTAAAATTCAGTTTTTCGGCCATTACATCTGAACAAGTAAAGATAGAGCAAAACGACTTAAACTATATGAATCCTCTTAGCAAGCCGAATCGAATGATATATAATTTGACCTTGCTAGGTCAAATCAAGGATTTGACCTGACCTGAGGTCAGGTCAAGGTCAAATTATATAAAATGCATATCATTAGAATCGCAAAGCCCAGGCGAGTCTAATGCAGCTAAAATAAATGCTCTATCAACATCCGTTACTGAGTTATTCCGTAAAAACCATTTTTCCCATGTATTTCCAATGGAGAGGTCATGCCTCGTACCTGACCTTAGGTCATCGATATCACAAATAGCGGAACATATGTTAGAGAACTCGGTGGGGCCATTATGTGATATGAGTTTCAATCGGATAAGTTCACCCTGCTCCGACTTAGGCTATCTTAAAACGGTAAACGGCGTTGGGCTGCCCATCCACTTCTCCATCGAAAACATTTGAACCATTTTTCTGTCAGGTCATATTTAAGGTCACGAGAAGTCAAAACATGCCCGTCATGGGGATAACATGTAAAATTCAGTTTTTCGGCCATTACATCTGAACAAGTAAAGATAGAGCAAAACGACTTAAACTATATGAATCCTCTTAGCAAGCCGAATCGAATGATATATAATTTGACCTTGCTAGGTCAAATCAAGGATTTGACCTGACCTGAGGTCAGGTCAAGGTCAAATTATATAAAATGCATATCATTAGAATCGCAAAGCCCAGGCGAGTCTAATGCAGCTAAAATAAATGCTCTATCAACATCCGTTACTGAGTTATTCCGTAAAAACCATTTTTCCCATGTATTTCCAATGGAGAGGTCATGCCTCGTACCTGACCTTAGGTCATCGATATCACAAATAGCGGAACATATGTTAGAGAACTCGGTGGGGCCATTATGTGATATGAGTTTCAATCGGATAAGTTCACCCTGCTCCGACTTAGGCTATCTTAAACTTTTTTTGAGGTCGGGTCACTTGACCTGTACTGGTGACCTGACCTGTGATGACCTAACCTTAAAATTTTCACAGAAGTTGTAAAAATGATGAGGGAAAAGGTATACCAAGTACGGCGGCGCTACGCGCCGCCGTTTTTCTGCTATCTCTGAAAAACCCGAGGGGGGCGGATACCCGCCCCCGTCAATGCGCGTGTTAAATATGCCCACAATCGTGTATTTCTCGAAAAAATTGACTGTCACATTTCCGGTATCTAGGCGACAACTTTCTGCAACCTACTAACAATCAGCCCCATTGGGCTGCATGTTAAAATCTGGCAACTGTGACAGCGGTTTGCGGGTTTTCTGCAGCGGGGCTCCCTCGTTTTAGTAGAAACTGAACACAGTGCCAATATTGTATTACTAATGGTACGCTGTGCAATTGAAGAACAGAGCTGCTAAGTTAAAATATTCCCTACACGCTTCATTCTCTGTTTCGAAAATATGGGGTTTGATCTTGAGCCATACAGTCAGGATCGCTATTTTGTCACAATTATGCACCTCAATTTTCGTAAATGTGTCACAAACTCCGGTAGCCGAGTTGGCAAGTTTCTGCACCTCTGCTTTTTGTTTGTGATGTGTGCTTTCTAATATAAATTGAACTGGGATACATGCAACTTTTTTAGGGTATGGGTAGAAAAAGAAAACTATCTAAAACTACTAAGATATTAGAAATAATCGGCTTCTGACGCATAATCCTCCCACTACATTTTCCAGCAAATGCACCAGAGTGTCGGAATTGTTCCGAATGTTCCTGTAATACGTTTAGTTTTTTTCAGAACGGCCAAATTTTTATGTAAGCAATAGTAGCCTCCACACCACATCTAGTTCATTCGCAATGTCACCGAATTCTCCGCTCCCCGTTACCCCACATCAAACCGGACGCGTCACGCGGCGTGCCGACTGCAGGCTGAGTGGCCGGCGACGGTGTTGGGCTTGGTCTGCGGTGCTCGTTACTGAGTTTTGCTCTGTAGTCTCCATTCTTTTTATTGGCGTCATATATAGTTTAAGCAATGCTCTTTCACATGAAGTTGTTTTGAAGTCAATAAAACATAAGAAATATGTATGCTTATCTTTGCAAAAGTTTGGAATTAGATTTTATACATATTCGCGCCAATTAATATAATTAAGCTTACATATTTGTATTGTTCAACCTTTTTTGTTATTATTTTCATGTAACCTCTTGAAGGAACACCTTTAATTTAAATGGCTAAAAACTCAAGCGAAAAGTCCGATGCACGCGTCCGATGCTGGATTGCCCGAGGCTATAACTCCAAAACGATTATCCGGACGAAACTAAAAATACCACAGTCGCTTTCAGTGGCACTGAGAACCCTAGCCCCAAATTTTCATGAAAATCTGAGATATGAGGGTTTTATTTCAACCCATCGATTTGTCGATTTATCGTGGAATGCCCCTCATATCAGGTCATGTCACCAGTGCAGGTCAAATGGTCTTACCTCTAAAAGTGTTTAAGGTGGCATAGAAAAAGAAAAAGGTGAATATCGAATTCAAACTTACAACATGTAATGAGCCCACCGTGTACTAAAAAACATTCCGGGATTTTTCATATCGACGACCTAGGGCCAGGTACTGATCATGACCTCTCCATTGGAAGTGCGTTGGGAAAACGGAAATTGAAAATCAGGCTATTTCTGTAGATACTGCTTGGAATACCTTTTTATTCCCCAAATCGTAGAGAGCTAGGCATCTTTATAGTTTCATGTTTCAAGTTTCACCTGTGACGTCTGAGATGTCATCTGGGGCTACTCCAGCAGGATTTCAGACTTGGCTCAATCACTTGATTTGATGTGTCAATAACTTGACTTGAGTCGATTGATATGCATATTGACGATGCTAGATCCGATGGTGACCTTGACCTGACCTTTGGTTGGATCATTATTATGTTTTGACCTAGTATAGTCATACCATACATTATTCGATTGGCCGTAACGAGAGGAAGTGAATGGTGCTTAAAAGACTATTATAAATCAACACTGTCAGACACAAGAACCTTGAAACCCTTCTCTAACATGCCACCTTCTTTGGCCTGCCATGACCTCAATATTGACCTGAGCCAAAAAGTGGCCGATGTAGTTTCTTCCTCAATTTTTATGACCTATCCACCAGCGTTTGCCAACCCGCATAGGAGCCGAGTTCTAGGGGAGGGGGGGTAGTTTGTACACCCCCCTTCACCATGACGAAGGTGGCTCGGAGGCCTACCGGGGCGGGTATTAAGCGAATGCTGGACACGGTCAAAACCAGGCATTGGAAATTATAATCGGTGCGCTCCGCACATCACCCGCCGCAGGCTTCCTCGAAGATTCGCATGGGCGCCGAAAGTGGAGGGATGGAGGGGACGTGTCCCCCGCCTGTTGACCAAGCACGAGAGGACGTTCCCCAAATTTTTGGGTCCATCGTCCTTAATGCTGTCAGGTACTGAATATACTCAAAATTTACCTCCCCCGGTCAGCACCAGCCAGAGACCCTCCCCTCCCCTGTAAAATGTCCGTGGCGGCGCCCCTGGATATGCACGAAACGCCGCTTGCAGAGATCGGAGAAAGCCAATGTGTTCAAGTGTCACCAATGGAATTTCAAACCAATCTTTTGTAACCAATTTTCGCGACCCACTGATCCTTTTTAAATCTTAAATAGTGTATTGGCAGGCTGAGTGTCAACTTCTCACGCTGGGGTGTGCACAATCTTGCCCATTATGTTCACACCATCGTTGGCGAGTTGGAAGATTTTTTCGACCTCTGGCCGCTTGACCTGCATCGCCGATACGTATCAATGCGTTACGACCTGAAACTAAACCAGACCCCGGAACACACCGTGTACACACGTTTTTTGACGACCGTCATTAAATCCGTATCGATACTGGTTCACGCTCCTCAGCCCGACACCCCGGCGTCAGAATTCAGACATGGCTGAGGGAGGTTGGCATATAACGAGACAGTGTTACGGCCGTGCAGTGCAGCACCCACTCTACTCACCTGTACAGCCGGTTCCACACTGATTGGTAGTTATAAATGCCAGTTGTTTTAGGAAATATCTTACCAACGATTACACATCTCACAAAAGTTTTCGTCGCCAGTAACGTATTTTGACGAGCTTTTTAAATTTTGGACCCTGAAAAAGACGAGACGTCATTGTCGAAAATTATGGACACAAAACTGTTTTTGCCGATCCCGATGACTTTATGCGTCTTTTCGCAATTAATTCAGAGTTTTGGACCTGATGAAGTATTTCTTGCACGTCAGTTCTTGCATCCAGTTAAAACGCAGCAGGTGAGGCAACAATGGTGTCGGCAAAGACCACCACTTGAGAGCTAGTTCGCAAACAGACAGCGGCCTAATACCTATTAATCAGTATGGAACCGGCTGTACCTTTTAGCCGGCCGTACCCCACCGGAGCGTCGTCGTTTTGACAACATGTCTTGGCGGGGTCTTTGAGATGGAGAGGAGTCGTCTGCTGGTCGCCAGTCCAAAACAAATAACCTAACCACAATTTTAATAGGCGCAGAAGTAAGATCAACTCAATTAATCGATCTGATAGCCAGCTCACAGTAAGGTCACTGAGCACAAACTGCAATAACGATATACTTCTATATCGATGACCAAAGGTTAGCTCAGGGCCATGTCCTCTCCTTTGGAAATGCATGGGGAGTTGGCTTAAGCCTGACACCAACCAGATAGGTTGCACTACCCAAACTTGGCGCCCATTTGCTCCGGATTGTGCCCCCTGTATAAGTTACCTCCCCCTCGACCGGACTAAGACCGGGGGAGCGGGTGAGAGGAAAGTTCTGAGAATTTAGGCTGCATATGAAACACTAACGACGATGCAACTCAATCAAGACATGCATGTAGTTTCACGCAAGTAAAGGAGAAAATGCAAACAAAATTAGTGGGGGTCTATAATCGGGTCACCCCCATCTGATTCGCGATTAGCGGGCGGGCGCATCCCCCGTTTTCTACGCCCATTCCCGTACGTGTCCCGTTACTAATGACGGGTTTGACCCTCTCGATGAAACTTCGAGCTGACCCTTCACTGCCCACTCCGTGGCCTAGAAACACCACCGATTCATTGGAATCGTTTGTTATTTTTCACCTCTGAAAGTCATATTCTCTGAACTCTCTCTGAATTCAAAAACTTTGATGATCATGTTCAAACAAACACACGTTGTCTTACCCATAAGCGTAGGAACAGAGGACACTCTGATTGAAAATCTACGTCGCCGGTGAGAACTAGAATTGTCTGCCTGATTCCGCACTGTAAATGTAAGTACTGAAAGCTTGTTTTCCCCATCATTAACAGGAACCTTATAACTTCTCGCGCTATTGGAAACGTACCTAGATCGGGATATCTTGCAAAACAAACAATTTGCAAGGACAGATCCAGGGAGTGGTATAGCAATCACTTGTCCCCTCCAATCCTCCAGATTTGTTTTTTTCTTTTCTTTTTGGTTAAATTTTGGAACCCGTTGTCGGAGCCGAGAAACCATTTTTCAGACACAAAATCGCAATCCATAAAACTATCTAATAAATAAATATCCCAATTAGGAAAACAACACTTCGTTCTCCCAATCAACGCCAGCAATTTTACTATCAATCATGTTCACCTACAACCATTCAATTAACTTAAACTTTAACAATGCTGTCAACACCACACAAGGTCCAAGTACCTTACTCATATATCCAGCCATGTGCACAAATTTTCTCGTACACTACTTATCCTGGGTCAGTCCAAAAGCAGAAACGAATTTCCACCAACGTAATATCCACCTCACACGTCCACATTATAATTTGCATCCCGACCCCTCCCCACCGGCGCGCCGCTGCCGCGGCGCCAGCGGTGGCCAGCGTGACCTCTCACCTCTGTGCCCTGCGGGCATGATACGGCTGCCGGTGCATGGTGGACGCTGATTGGCGGAGGCGCGTTCACTTGCATTGTGAGAAGTCAGTGGGAATTTGTCAACAGAAGTGATAGTCTCTTAAAGTGTGCATCAGAAAATAGCTGTGGAGTGCCATTTTCAGATATTCCTACCCATGCATTTTTTCTATCGACTTGGTTACCCGCTCCACTATCCAAGACTGATGTTCGAGACAGGCGAGACGGCGGCGGAGTCGGCACAGGCCAGCCGGCGGCCGAGTTCCTTGAAGTCAGGAGTGTCGAGATGGGTTTCTGCTGAGTGGAGAGGAACGGGGCACGGCCCAAAGGGTAAGTGAAGGCGGGAGGAGGGGGGGGTACTTGTGACATAAAACCGTCATGCCAAATAAGAGAGTGACAGTGTGACGACATGCTTGGCGAGATCTAGCCATCTTACTGGTAGTGCTACAGAAAAATGCAAACACGCTGCCGAGAATCGTACTTTATTCAGGCTGTATTAATGCTGTCCGCGAGGGATGTTGGGTTATTAGATATTTTATGCGTGAAGGTGTCTATCACAGACTGAAAAGAAATCATGAAAAATATTTTTCCTACAAAGTTCAATATTTGCTCGGAAACACGCAGGTTTCCCCAAGAGAGAGAGAGTGAGAGAGGGAGAGAGCGAGTGTGAATGCGAGAAAGAGAGAGAGAGAGAGATGGATAGAGTGAGGGGAGGGAGGAGGAACAGCGTATACAATGCGTCAATTTTGCAGAAATAGCATGCTGGACCCAGCTATCGCCATGTCGAAGCATGTCTCAAAAGATTGTGGTGGTTTATTTTTATCATCAAAATATTTCTAGTGTAATCGTCTTTTTGGGCTACAATGATGCAACAACTGCTGGGGTTATCAGGAGTTTCAGAAGGGGAATACGCTAGGCTTGAACATTGAAAAGTAATTTGCTTTCATGCACTGGTATTGTCTTCTGCTAACACGTTTTCTTTGAGGACCAGATTAAAAAGTGAACGGTACGTTATAACCGCTTTCCATTCAAAGACCAAACCAACGGCAAAGGTTTCGATTTGTCTCCCATTTCGAGTTGCTAGAAAAAATATGATTAACCCTCGTCCCGGTGGGGGGTGTTTGAACACTTCCCCGGGTTTTTCAGCGGCAGGAAAAATGGCGGCGTTAAGCGCCACAGTACCTTGTACACCTTATCATTGATCAATTCTGCAAATTTTCGCCACATTTTAAGCTTAGGTCATATCAGGTCAGGTTACCAGTGCAGGTCAAGTGACCTCACATTCAAACAAGTTTAAGATAGCACAAGTAAGAACATGGTAAATATATTCAATTGAAACTCATATCACATAATGGGCCCACCGTGCAGTACAAAATATGTTCCGGTATTTTGAAATATCGATGACCTGGGGTAAGATACAGATAATGACACCTCCATTGGAAATGCATGGGTAAACAGAAACTGTGCTGCACTTGTGTAGATACTGCTGAGATAACTTCATATTCTCCAAATAATAGTATCCTGGGCCACTTTCCAGGTTCATGCTGCAGTTTTTCACCTCTGACCTCTGAGAGGTCATCTGGGGGTATTTAAGTAGGTTTCCAGCCTTGGGTCAATAACTTTGCAGGAAATAACGATTAACACGCGCATCGATAGGGGGCGGGGTGGGTATCCGCCCCCCTCGAGTTTTTCGAGGTAGCATCATAAAAAGGGCGGCACGCAGCGCCGTCGTACTTGTCATACCTTTTTCCTTATCATTTTTTAATTTTTTCAACATTTTAAGGTTAGGTCATCTCAGGTCAGGTCACTATTACAGGTCAAGTGACCGGACTTAACCCTATTTCCGTCAGGCTCCCGGCTACCCCCTATTTCCGGCAGGGGGGGCAATATCGGCCCCCCCTAAGATCTCGTAATCTAACCGGCCGATTTTGAAAATTCAAAGTGCTATAGATTCCCCTGACGCTAAACTTTATTTTGAAAAAAGAAAATTTCAAAATTTTGATTTTTAAGGAGAAAGTCGTGCAAAATATACAATTTTTGTGTATTTTTTAGATTTTCCATAACCATTGTCTCTGTTGTACGATTTTCACAAAACTAGTTCAGATTTACAAATAATTGACCCAAAATTGTCATATACTCGAGTTACGCAAAAATTCGAAATTCAATGGCAGTTCCAGGACCAGGACTATGAGGGGAAATATATACAACCTAAAAAGTTTTTGTTACGCGGATTAGAAGCCGTGATATACTGCTTGGCATCTTTGACACATAAATAAATGAAAAAAGTGAAAAACTCATCAGGGGCGGATGCAGTAAGGTAAAACAGTGGGGTAAAATACATCCCAACAATATGCGAGTGGTATGCATGAGTATATTAGTCCCTCGACTAGTTGAAATTTATTTCTGATAATTTTTACCCTCCCATGGCAGCTCTGGGAAAGGGGGTGACATAGGCGGATCAAGGACTCTCGTCGTGGGGGGGGCGGGTGGGGGTGATTGGAAACACATTTTTAATATACAACGATATTGAGTCGCGGCGGTGATACTGGCTGGGAATATGCATTTTGAAAATGTGTAGTGACTGGACACGCCTCTGGTAATCTAGAATTTGGTTATAACTATTTTGAATTTTCATATACCCAATTGTATTCGCCCTGGCACGGCTGTAAGCAGCCTTCTCACTTACTAACGTTTAGTCCTTCTTGATAACATTCCCCCCATTTTGAACTGCTGTAACCGCCCCTGATGAATACAAATAGTGACAATTGTGAATGCACTATCATCTCACATAAAAATGATATAATAAAACCATATAACTGGTATCAGGATCAGCAGAGACGGCTTCCTTTTACAAAGAACCCATCGCATACGATAATACTTGGTTTGTGGATAGAACCTCCCCAAAAACCCAGCCATAGCTCCGCCCCTGGTAAATATATAATATTGACAATTTCAGAAAACCTGCCTGTACTAGTTTTAGGAAAAGTCAGGAAGTTTCAAAGTTCTATCGCAAGCCGTTTCGGAGATATTCTTGAAAAACCTTAGGGGGGCAATATTAGCCCCCCCCTGCCGGAAATAGGGTTAAAGCTTAAGATAGCATAAGTCAGAGGAGGATGAACTTATCCAATCATAGCTTATATCACATAATTGCCGCACCGAAATCTTTAAAATTTGTTTCGGGTTTTTTATCAGGGGTCTAAAAACTTGCCGATCTACCTACGCCGTCGGCGACCCTATCATCTTTTGGTTGGCGACCCAGCAACCGTCTCAAACTCTGATTCCATCTGTTCTCCCATGATTTTAGCTTCCACCATCCGCTCCTGCTTCTAAATATGCTTACCCTCTCCACTGTCTCCACCCGTCATCGTAATACATATAGTGCCTATCAAAATCTAGTGCATGAAGTCTGCCAGTTCCTTTGGCCAAGAATGGGCAGGATCTACTTCGACAAAGAGCCAAGTTAGCCTTCGTTTCCCGGCTTGTTTGGCGTTTCTGAAAGATAGCTTGGCTACAACGGGGCATCTTTGGCCGATTACATCTGGTATCATCACCGCCCTTAGTTGCTGCTAGTCTATGCTAGTTATGTTTCTTCTTATTGCATTTTTGGTTCCAATATTATTAAAAACGACTGAAATCACCTGGTACTTCAGATGATGCATCTCCATGTACCGTATTTATGTACCATTTTTAAGTTCAAACTAGAATGTACTAGAATCTGTCACGAGTCGGTACCAAGTCGGTGATTTTCATTTTTTTCAATAGGCGACCAATGGGCGACCAAGTCGGCCGAAACGGCCGACTTGCGTGGTCGCCTGGTCGTCGGTGGTCGCCCTGGTACATTTTCGGTGTCTGCGGCCTTCAGAACGAGCGCGGCGTGGGCTGCCGCTAATATTTTTGTATTCTTGTTGGGAAGCGGTGGGCGCCGCTTTTGAAGACTTGTTCAATTTATTAAATCCAAGGGGCTAAATTAAGATGTGCGTTTATAATAGACGGTCCGTGCAATCTAGGTGGGTTTTGGAGCCTAGTTGCAATGATGTTTCCTTGTTTTGCTTTACCGGGAAAAGTCTCAGAAGGAAAAAAAACTTGAATACAAGTGGTGCATGTTTAAACTCTTTCCAACTACCTACAATCACGCTAAAATGTCATCGTAAACATTGTTCTAAAGTCACACATTCCCAAGGGCGTGGATTTCCCAAACGATTTTTGGGGTGCCTAATTATGAGGCTATCCATAACAAGTATACTGTTTTTGATACCACCATGTTCTTGCCTTATAGCTGGACATATAACTGGCTGACCAAGTAGGCCTGTTATTTAACGATTTTTAAGTCCCTGAAATGAGAAATAGGAAAATTTTAAGGATACTCTTAGTAGGCACAGAAAATAACTTGAGCTTTCATTTGGGGTGCCACAGCAGTGACAGGTCCAAGGGATCCCTGAACTCGAGTTCAGGACCCCTTACATTTGAAAGGATTAAGGGCGCCCTGAGGAAAAGGGCACCCCCAAAACTGATTAAACCAGGTCTGTGAGGCAGAAAATACCTTGCTACTGCCCCCACCACTAGAATACAAATGATGGGGCTACAGATGGAGTTTTGAAGTTTAGAAGTTGTGAAAAATGGCATTAAAGGAGCTGAAAACAGGTTTTGTTGTGCTAGGTTGGCTCGCATCATGTTCTGTACGGCCATATGTCTTGGTCTGTATAAATTATTATCTCAAGTGGGAATATAAATCAAATGTTAAAAAACTTTATTGTTTCACTAGGTATCTATTAATTGATTTTGTATATGACCAGTGTTTTATTTACGCAGATGGACCAAGACATGTGAATGATCATAATAAACATGTTGAGCTTCAATATTTGAAGCAGGGTATAAAGTATGATTTCCTGTTTCTGCTTCAAAGATAAATGCCCTCTAAAATTTTAAGAACAGAAATAAGTCAGGTAGAAAGACCAAAAATTTTTTTCATGGCCCAAAATATTGTTCCGGAAAATGGTATCAATCATTGTCATAATTGGGAATGGGTGTTCCCATCTATGGGTCAAGCATTCCCATTTATGGCACTGTTACCATTTTTAAGTCACACCAACCACAGTTTTCTCCCACTGATTGATGATGATAGCCACCCTTTTGGGTGAAGTGTGCTCTTTTGGTTGACAGCATGCAATCTCAGAGTGCTGCCCATTACTAAAATCCTAGATCCATCACTGTGCATTGGTACCCCATAAGGGATATAAATGTGCATTCCTGCACAGCACAAAGATGTGATAAACCATTTCCAATTTGCCAGAAGACTCCACTGCAAGGACAATGGTCCAATCCAAGTCTGCCAAACATAGGATAAGCTGTGTCTTTTGCACAGATGGATGCACACTGGGTGATAACGGTGTGTGTATGTTTTTTTAACTGACTGATTATATGCATCCAAGTTTCTGAAAATATCTTGTATTTTTTTGTCACAAGGAAGTTGACTCGTTTTGTTTTCTCTAGTATGGATGAAATATAGAAGCACTGCCACAGAGGTACAGCAGAAATATCACAGAGAGATTGTGTCCACCACAAAAGAACAGGTTGCCGAAATGCAAACTGTTCTTCTCAGTTCCCAATCCTGGTCCAAATGGGTCATCAGCAACTATTCTGGAAACTTTTTCAGTCCTGATTATTAATGCTAAAATGCATCTATTAAGAGCTTTGGAAATAGTTATCATGGGAATGATGTCATGCAAAGAAAATAAGGTTATTCCCAAGAGACAGCATTGCTATTGCTTATTGCTTTGAGTAGAACCATGTTCAACAATGGAGCGAAAATTGGGCCTCATCTTAGCAATGGTTGATATTTTCCACTGTGCTCCTGAGGAAATGTTGGCAATGAATAATGTTGGAATTATTTATTTGAAATGTTACAGGAATTTATCTGATTTGTGGCGCCTCAAGGTGAAGAATCACAAGTATTTCACGACGCATGTATGTACATGAAAAATGTGTTTTCTCTAGTTAAATGAAACATCGGAACTGTTTCTAAGGCCCTTTTTAAGGTGCTGCAAACCCTTTTATTTGTCTCTAAGATAAGGCCTAACAATTTTTCACATGGATGGACACAAAATAAACCATTATTGATGAGAGAACAACAATGGTGCATCAATCATGGTTGTATCTTGCTTGGTATAGAAGTGATGGGCGAAAATTTTAATGCCCAGGGGTGCTGCCACGGAATTTTTACAGGGGAACGGACCCGGGCTGGTGCTGACCGGGGCAGGGGGATTGTGAGCACATTTGGTACCTGACAGCATTTATGACGATGAACCGAAAATTTTTGGGAGACGTACCCCTGGTTGGCCAACAGGGGGGATGCGTAGGTATCCCGTCCCACCGCTTTCGGCGCTCATTTAATTGCCTTTGTGTACGGGCAGCGTATCATCTTTGACCTCGATTGACCTCCAAACAGACTTAGCCTCAGCTTAGTGGGCACTATCGATACGTATTCATGACTGCGTAGTGCGTATAAATGACTGATCACTATCCAACATTGGCTTTTAGGTCCGACATATCACGCCCAAAGCGAGCGTTCTTCCTATTATAACTTGAAGCTACGTGATAACATCCCCAATATTCAGTGTCCTGTTGCGACCTAACCTTTGACCCGATATGAAAATGGATGTTGCCTTAGTGAAAGAGCTGGTCGGGCTCTGTCGAATAGCGTTGAGAAAAAGGTTCCGGCTATTTTGCGTACGGAGATAAGCAAGGTTTTATAGAGCACTGCATTTGATACATTTTGACGTATATGATTTTTTCCCCTCTGGTGACAACAATATTGACCTTACGCAAAAATTCCGGGAGTAACGCCGATTGCATTTCCGACGACCTTTCGGTCGCTTTTTCCGCCTCTATCTTTCTTTGTTTCCGAGATCGAGGGTGTCATTTTAACCCCCTCCCACCTGGGGGGGGGTTCATAGGTGATTCATGCTGGTCACCGGGGCTAGGGTTAAGGGCCAGCATGTATAATTTTGCTGCTTTCAGATCATAACTTTGACTTTAATACTGAATTATAACCTCATGAAATCACTTAGGTGATGACTTGATTCTGGTTTAGGTCATCAAATATCGAGAAACCCGATCTATATTTTATAGGTTTGTTATATCTACATTTTATCGGAACCTTCCCCGTGCACTCGCCAGTGCTTCCCTATAGCCATATTTATACCACTTTTTAGACCGATTTTGAAATACATGTAGCATTAGGTTCGGCGACCATCGAAGAAGCTTGGATTTTAGTCGGCGACCACAAGCTCACTTTTTAGACCCCTGTTTTTTATCTTGATGACCTAAGGTCAAATACGAGCAATGACCTCTCCATTGGAAATACATGGGGAAATGGTTTTAACAGAATAACTTCATAATGGATGGCGATAGAGCCTTGACTGTAACTGCATTATATTTTCCGTGCCCTGCGGTTCTAATGATATGCATTTTACCTAATTTGACCTTGACCTGACCTGAGGTCACGTCGAGTCTAATATTTGACCTAACAAGGTCATGCTACATATAATTAGATTTGGCTTGCTGCGAGGATTCAAAGTGTTTAAATTGTTTTTCCATTTCTTTACTTGTTCAGATGTAATGACCGAAAACCTTCATTTACATGTTATCCCTATGACGGCATGTATTTACCTCTAGTGGCCTCAAATGTGACCTGACAAAAAATGGTTCAAGTATTTTCGATAGAGAAATAGATTCGATAGAGTCTGCTCTACCGCAGACTCACGTATGCTTCCCACGTTAAGGGACTAAGGTAGATATGTTTTTAATTGCCTTAACATTGTTAAAATTCAGACTCGTATGACTTACGAATCAAACCGGAAAACACTTATAACTCTGTACAGATATCTTATCAGATCAAAGCTGTAATAGGGGTGTGTGGTATACGACTTTGCACTCGCAGTACTTAGTGCACCTTATTCCCGCTCAATTCCGCAACGTTCCCCACAAGTTTAAGTCTGGGTCATGGGGCATTCCACGACAAATCGACAAGTCGATACCACCCTCATGTCGCAGATTTCGGTGTATTTTTGTCAGGGGGCTATTGATGGAGCTGATGACGATTCTCGTATTCATTCTCCTCCGTGACTTACGGTTTGAAAATTATACCTTCAGGCATTTTGACCATACTCACTTGCATGTCTCTTTTCAAGACGAAGTTTTACCTGTATGCTTCTACAAATGGGATAAAAACTTCATATAGGTATCTTAAGGACGAATTACGAATTTTGGCTCATGACAAATATGATTAAAAAAATTGAATTTTAAATATATTATACATTCTTCAATTGTTTTAAATATATAAAAAATATTTCCCTATGACTTATTTTAAATTTTTTGGGGCTCTCATTACTCTTTATATATTTCCCTAAAATATTCAGTAATAAAAGGAATGGAGAGTTTAACAGAAAGCGAGATCTGAGCTCCCAAGCGTCCCGATCCCCACTTTTGTGAGGTTCGTGCACTAGCGTGGCCCGTCGTCACTGTAGGTTCAAACGTCTCTGGTCACGAAAAAGGTGTAAATGGTGGAATTTGTCGGCAATGAGGGTAAGGATGTATTTAAAACAATAAATTGTAATCAATGTCCCATTCCTTAACACCCGCACTGGAGAGGCGTCCGACACTTACGGGCACTGGAGGGGGGGACTGGTAGGCCCCCTGAGCTCTCGGAAACTAGGAGGCTTAGAAAAACTCCGGTTGGGGGACTGGGTGGGAACTATTAAAATCTATAATATGACTGATCTTAATTGACCTAGGTCAGTATCGTCAAGTTCAAACTAGGTCATAAAGGTCAAGTATTAGCCGTGCTGGGTATCTATCCGGAAATGCCGCGATTAAGCTCAAAGAAGTCCAGAATGCACTAAAAACAGAGCAAGGTCATAGTGAGAACGTCCCAAGAATTGCAAACCTAATTTTTGGGGTTAAGGTCATTCAAGGTCATTGACCAATGACGTCACAATATGACTTACTCCCCTTATTTACACAATGGCTAGCACCATAGCAACCGTTGGACGGGAAATGAGTATTGAGCATTGAACTTTACCCATGACATTTTAATTTGACCTGTGACTTTGACATTTACATTTATTTAGCTTAACTATGACGTTGTAGCATAATATACGTCATACTGGGTAACGCCATGCGACCAGAAGCACCGGACCAATGACTTTGAGAATGCTGGTATGGCCTTGAAATGTGACCTTGACCTTCATGGGGGTTGAAATTGACATATAATCTCGTTTTATATGGCACTATAACGTTGCCAGTTGGTCTTTGATGTACGCGAATTGGTGCAACCGCACGATTGCAGCGATCTCAAAATAAAGGGTTTTACTTTGAAAGCCTATAATTACAAAAATAAGGGCCGATTTTCAAGGTTATTTGACCAATCGATGTGCCACTGAATATTCTTAAAAGTAGCAAAATAGCGTTTTTTGGCCACGAAGGTTTCTCCGGCCACATAGACGGTGATGGGCTTGGTCTGCGGTGCTCGTTTCTGATTTTGCTCTGTAGTCTTCATTCTTTTTGTTGGCGTCATATGTAGTTAAAAAAAAAAAATATGTATGCTTATCTTTGCAAAAGTCTGGAATTAGATTTTATACATATTCGTGCCAATTAATATAATTAAACTTACATATTTGTATTGTTCAGACCTTTGTTATTATTTTCCTGTAACCTCTTGCAGGAACACCTTTGATTTAAGCGGCTAAAAACTCAAGCGAAAAGTCCGATGCACACGCAGAGGTCAAGAACATGTCAGGTTGGCTACCCACATCCCTTGATGCGACCAACATGGCTACCTGAAGCGAAATTAACTTTTGCATGAACTGAGGTTTTAAATGGCTCCCAGAATAACTGTCTTAGTGAGTGAAAAAGTATTCTCAAAAAGTGGAATTATGAAAGTAATTAAATTTACAGTGATTTGGAGACTAATGAATTACACATAGCATACTCTTAGTACCAAACAGCAAAAGGTTAAGTATATATGCAGTGATTACAAGTTGTGTGTGCTGTAATACAAGCATGCGTCCATTAGCTGAGCATATTAATCAGTCAAAAATGTTATCAAGTACCTAATTCAAAATTACATGAAAACTAATATGTGCCGTCAGAGTCTAGTACCCTTACTGCAACTGCTTGCTATGATCAATCATTGCTTAGATCATCATTGCTAAGATAGCAGACAACCACCATTTGACTGTAGCAGTCACCATGCTGAGACTTACGCTACTTGAAGGATACATTCAATTAACACTCTGTTAAAAGAATACATATAATTTAAATATCTCCAATGCATGCAACCAAATATAGGTACTCAGCCAGAGGACAAGTACCTCCTAATACCACAACCATCATCCAGCAAATTCTAGAAATATTGAAGCAGATCAATAAACAGCACCACATTCACCTGCTGAATGGAAACTTTTGTGGAATCATTACTATTTTGTTAAGTTTGATTTGATAAAATTGACACCAAAACTGTAGGTAGGCACCAAAGAAACCTACCTGCAGTTCACCTGACTTCATGGGCACCAAACAGCATCTAATTTTCTAGGTGCAAAGCCAAAACTTGCAACTCTCATCTCCACAGGTCTACAGTTTTGATATCTCGCATGCACATGATTAAAATGTGTGCTCTTATTGACACCCTCAAATCACACTACTCTCCTGGGCTTTTGAGATCTGGCAGAGTTCACTTTGCCCTGCGTTTCTCTGGCTGCGGCATAATATATAAGAATTGGTAGTGGGTTTACCACTAGCAACAAAACCTCCTATTTTGATTTAAGTCAAAATCTACAGCCTCATAGTAAGATACCCAAACAGCAGCTTCAACAACACGTATATCTGACTGCTTTCTTCTCGCTACTCCCGCGCCAGAAACGCAAAACTTTGTGGTTACCCAAGTGGCTACCTGGTGGTCCCTAATCGTAATTTTACTTGGCGGCCTGGCTACCAGACCGTCTCTAATTCTGCAAAACGAGTCCTCAAGTACAACGTAAGTAGTGGATTTACTATCCTATGCAGAGTAATTCCACTATAAATCCTGATATAGATTTTAAATTTTTCTCTTTTTATTCAAAATAAATGGTCAAATTCATATAAAATAATGAATATTACTGTTTTCATTTCATCGCAATTTAGAGTACCTTTTTCTCATGGCTTTATATGGGTCAATTTCGTTGCCGATGTGGTTACCTACCCATCTCTAACTTAGCTGTGAAATAACGCGAGTGAGTAAGGATATATTATTTGTCACTAATTTGTATCGTCTGTCACTAAAGTTATAATGTTACCTAATATCAGTCAAGGTAGCATTGCATATTATGGATAGTTCTTTTTACGTGGCGGTAAGATCGTGGAAATACTTGTTTTGTGCTGGTAAGTGCAATTCTTGATCTCTGTCAAATCTCCGTGATTGGCTACCTAAGTTCTGGTCCTTGAACCTCATTTGGCTACCCACGAGCGTGGGCGAGTTGGCGAGATTCTTGACCTCTGTGCACACGTCCGATGCTGGATTGCCCGAGGCTATAACTCCGAAACGTTTATCCGGACGAAACTAAAAATACCACAGTCGTTTTCAGCGGCACTGAGAACCCTAGTCCCAAATTTTCATGAAAATCTGAGATATGAGGGTGTTATTTCAACCCATCGATTTGTAGATTTGTCGTGGAATGCCCCTCATATCAGGTCACTTCACCAGTTCAGGTCAAATGGTTTTACCTCTAAAAATGTTTAAGGTGGCATAAAAAAGGAAAAGGTGAGTATCGAATTCATACTTACGACACGTAATGAGCCCACCGTGTACTAAAAAAACATTCCGGGATTTTTCATATCGATGACCTAGGGTCAGGTACTGATCATGACCTCTCCATTGGAACTGCGTTGGGAAAACGGAAGTTGACTGAAAAATCACTCTATTTCAGTAGTTACTGCTTGGAATACCTTTGTATTCCCCAAATCGTAGGAACCTAGGCACCTTTATAGGTTCATGTTTCAAGCTTTGACCTCTGACGTCTGAGAGGTCATCTTGGGCTAGTCAAGCAGGATTTCAGACTTGGCTCATTAACTTGATTTGATGTGTCAATAACTTGACTTGAGTCGATTGATATGTATATTAACGATAATAGATCAGATAGTGACCTTGACCTGACCTTTGGCTGGATCATTATTATGTTTTGATCTAGTATAGTGATACCATACATTATTCGTTTGGCCGTAACGAGAGGAAGTGAATGGTGCTTAAAGACTATTATAAATCAACACTGTCAGACGCAAGAACCTCGAAACCCTTCTCTAACATGCCACCTTCTTTGGCCTGTCATGACCTCAATATTGACCTGAGCCAAAAAGTGGCCGATGTAGTTTCTTCCTGAATTTTTATGACCTATCGACCAGCGTTTGCCAACCCGCATAGGAGCCGAGTTCTAGGGGGGGTAGTTTGTACACCCCCCCCCACCATAACGAGGGTGGCTCGGAGGCCTACCGGGGCGGGTATTAAGCGAATGCTGGACACAATCAAAACCAGGCATTGGAAATTATAAGCGGTGCGCTCCGCTCATCACCCGCCGCAGGCTTCCTCGAAGATGCGCATGGGCGCCGACAGCGGGGGGACGGAGGGGACGTGTCCTCCCCCCCCGTTGACCAAGCACGAGGGGACGTTCCCCAAATTTTTGGGTCCATCGTCCTTAATGCTGTCAGGCACCGAATATGCTCAAAATTTATCTCCCCCGGTCAGCACCAGCCAGAGACCCTCCCCTCCCCTGTAAAACGTCCGTGGCGGCGCCCCTGGATATGCACGAAACGCCGCTTGCAGAGATCGGAGAAAGCCAATGTGTTCAAGTGTCACCAATGGAATTTCAAACCAAACTTTTGTAACCAATTTTTGCGACCCTCTGATTCTTTTTAAATCTTAAATAGTGTATTGGCAGGCTGAGAGTCAACTTCTCACGCTGGGGTGTGCACAATCTTGCCCATTATGTCCCCAACATCGTTGGCGAGTTGGAAATTTTTCCTCTGGCCGCTTGACCTGCGTCGCCTATACGTATCAATGCGTTGCGGCCTGAAACCAGACCCCGGAACACACCGCGTACACACGTTTTTTGACGACCGTCATTGAAGCCGTATCGATACTGGTTCACGCTCCTCAGCCCGACACCCCGGCGTCGGAATTCGGACATGGCTGAGTGAGGTTGGCATATAAGGAGACAGTGTTGCACCCGTGCAGTGCAGCACCCACTCTACTCACCTGTACAGCCGGTTCCACACTGATTGGTAGGTATTGTCAGTTGTTTTAAGAAATATCTTACTAACGATTACACATCTCACAAAAGTTTTCGTCGCCAGTAATGTATTTTGACGAGCTTTTTAACACGTGCATTGACGGGGGGCGGGTACCCGCTCCCTCCTCGGGTTTTTCGGAGACAGCAGAAAAACGGCGGCGCGCAGCGCCGCCGTACTTGGTATACCTTTTCCCTCATCATTTTTGCAACTTCTGTGACAATTTTAAGGATAGGTCATCTCAGGTCAGGTCACCAGTACAGGTCAAGTGACCCGACCTCAAAAAAAAAGTTTAAGATAGCATAAGTCGGAGCAGAGTGAACTTATCCAATTGAAACTTATATCACATAATGGGTTCACCGCGTTCTCTAAAATATGTTCCGGTATTTTTGATATCGATGACATAAGGTCAGGTACGAAGCATGACCTCTCCATTGGTAATACATGGGAAATATGGTTTTTACTGAATAACTCAGTAACAGATGGTGATAGAGCATTTATTTTAGCTTCATTAGACTTGCCTTGGCTTTGCGGTTCTAATGATATGCATGTTATATAACTTGACCCTGACCTGACCTCAGGTCAGGTCAAATCTTTGATTTGACCTAGCAAGGTCAAATCATATATCATTCGATTCGGCTTGCTGCGAGGATTCATAAAGTTCAAGTCGTTTTGCTCTATCGTTACTTGTTCAGATGTAATGGCCGAAAAACTTAATTTACATGTCATCCCTATGGCGGCATGTGACGGCATGTTTTTGACCTCTGGTGACCTTAAATATGACCTGACAAAAAAATGGTCCAAATATTTTCGATGGAGAAGCGGATGGGCTACCCAACGCCGTTTACCGTTTTTTGCTACCTACCGTGAGTTCTCGAGATCTTAGGGGGCGGGTACCCGCCCCCCCTCGTCAATCCGAAGGTGGCTCAGACCCCCGTCAATGCGCGTGTTTCGGACCCTGAAAAAAGATGAGACGTCAATTTGGAAAATTAGGACACAAAACTGTTTTTGCCGATCCCGATGATTTTATGCGTCTTTCCGCAATTAATTCAGAGTTTTGGACCTGATGAAGTATTTTTGCACGTCAGTTCGTGCATCCAGTTAAAACGCAGCAGGTGAGGCAACAATGGTGTCGGCAAGGACCACCACTTGAGAGCTAGTTCGCAAACAGACAGAGGCCTAATACCTATTAATCAGTATGGAACCGGCTGTACCTTTTAGCCGGCCGTACCCCACCGGAGCGTCGTCGTTGTGACAACATGTCTTGGCGGGTTCTTTGAGATGGAGAGGAGTCGTCTGCTGGTCGCCAGTCCAAAACGAGTGACCTAACCACAATTTTAATAGGCGCAGAAGTAAGATCAACTCAATTAATCGATCTGAGAGCCAGGTCACAGTAAGGTCACTGAGCACAAACTGCAATAACGATATACTTCTATATCGATGACCAAAGGTTAGCTCAGGACCATGTCCTCTCCTTTGAAAATGCATGGGGGTTGGCTTAAGTCTGACGCCCACCAGATAGGTTGCACCACCCAAACTTGGCGCCCATTTGCTCCAGATTGTGCCCACTGTACAAGTTACCTCTCCCTCGACTGGACTAAGACGTTGGGAGGGGGTGAGAGGCAAGTTCTGAGAATTTTGGCTTCATATGAAACACTAATGACGATGCAACTCAATCAAGACATGCATGTAGTTTCACGCAAGTAACGGAGAAAATGCAAACAAAATTAGTCGGGGTCCAGAATTGGGTCACCCCCCATCTGATTTGCGATTAGTGGGCGGGCGCATCCCCCGTTTTCTACGCGCATGCCCGTACGTGTCCCGTTGCTGATGACGGGTTTGACCCTCTCGATGAAACTTCGATCTGACCCTTCACTGCCCACTCTGCGGCCTAGAAACGCCACCGATCCATAGGAATCGTTTCTTATTTTTCACCTCTGAAAGTCATATTCTCTGAACTCTCTCTGAATTCCAAAACTCTGGTGATCATGTTCAAACAAATACATGTTGTCTCACCCATAAGCGTAGGAACAGAGGACTGCCGGGCCCCTTCCCCACTCTGATTGAAAATCTACGTCGCCGGGAAAAACTAGAATTGTCTGCCTGATTCCGCACTGTAAATGTGAGTACTGAAAACTTGTTTTCCCCATCATTAACAGGAGCCTTATAACTTCTTGCGCTATTGGAACGGTACCTAGATCGGGATATCTTGCAAAACAAACAATTTGCAAGGACAGATCCAGGGAGTGGTATAGTAATCACTTGTCCCCTCCCATCCTCCAGATTTGGTTTTTTTCTTTTTGGTTGAATTTTGGAACCCGTTGTTGCAGCCGAGAAACCATTTTTCAGACCCAAAATCGCAATCCATAAAACTATTTAATAAATATCCTAATTAGAAAAACAACACTTCGCCCCCAAAATCAACGCCAGCAATTTTGCTATCAATCATGTTCACCTACAACCATTCAATTAACTTATACTTTAACAATGCTGTCAACACCACACAAGGTCCAAGTACCTCACTCATATATCCAGCCATGTGCACAAATTTTCTCGTACACTACTTATCCTGGGTCAGTCCAAGAACAGAAACGAATTTCCACCAACGTAATATCCACCTCACACGTCCACATTATAATTTGCATCCCGACCCCTCCCCACCGGCGCGCCGCTGCCGCGGCGCCAGCGGTGGCGAGCGTGACCTCTCACCTCTGTGCCCTGCGGGCATGATACGGCTGCCGGCGCATGGTGGACGCTGATTGGTGGAGGCGCGTTCACTTGCATTGCGAGAAATTCAGTGGGAATTTGTCAACGGAAGTGATAGTGTCTTAAAGTGTGCTTCAGAAAATAGCTGTGGAGTGCCATTTTCAGATATTCCTACCCATGCATTGTTCTCTATCGACTTGGTTATCAGCGCCATTATCAAAGGCTGCTGCTCGGTACAGGCGAGACGGCGGCGGAGTCGGCACAGGCTAGCCGGCGGCCGAGTTCCTTGCAGTGAAGAGTTTCGAGATGGGTTTCTGCTGAGTGGAGAGGAACGGGGCACGGCCCAAAGGTAAGTGAAGGCGGGAGGAGGGGGGGGTGCTTGTGACTTAAAACTGGTAGCCGTCTGCCAAATAAGAGAGTGACAGTGTGACGCCATGCTTGGCGAGATGTAGCCATCTTATTGGTGGCGCTACAGAAAAATACAAGCACGCTGCCGGGAATCGTACTTTATTCAGGCTGTATTAATGCTGTCCGCGAGGGATGTTGAGTTATTAAATATTTCATGCGTGAAGTTGTCTATCACAGACTGGCCAGAGGTCAGGAAAATATTTTTCCCACAGAGTTCAATATTTACTCGGAAACACGGAGGTTTCCCCGAGAGAGAGAGAGAGAGAGAGAGAGAGAGAGAGAGAGAGCGAGTGCAAATGCGAGAAGGAGAGAGAGAGGGGGGAGGAGGAACAGTGTATACAATGTGTCAATTTTGCAGAAATAGTATGCTGGATCCAGCTATCGCCATGCTGAAGCATGTCCAAAAGTTTGTGGTGGTTTATTTTTATCATCAAAATATTTCTATTATAATCGTCTTTTTGGGCTACAATGATGCACCAACTGCTGGGGTTATCAGGAGCTTCAGAAGGGGAATACGCTAGGCTTGAACATTGAAAAGTAATTTGCTTTCATGCACTGGTATTGCCTTCTGCTAAACATGTTCTTTGAGGACCAGGTTAAAAAGCGAACGGTACGTTATAATCGCTTTCCATTCAAAGACCAAACCAACGGCAAAGGTTTGGATTCGTCTCTCATTTCGAGTTTCTAGAAAAAATATGATTAACCCTCGTCCCGGTGGAGGGTGTTTGAACACTCCCCCCGCGTTTTTAAGCGGCAGGAAAAAATGGCGGCGTTAAGCGCCACAATACCTTGTACACCTTATCATTCATCAATTCTGCAAATTTTCGCCACATTTGAAGCTTAGGTCATCTCAGGTCAGGTTACCAGTGCAGGTCAAATGACCTCAGCTTCAAATAAGTTTAAGGTAGCACAAGTAAGAACATGGTAAATATATTCAATTGTAACTCATATCACAAAAGGGGCCCAGCGTGCAGTACAAAATATGTTCCGGTACTTTGAAATATCGATGACCTGGGGTAAGATACAGATCATGACCCCTCCATTGGAAATACCTGGGTAAACAGAAACTGTGCTGCACTTGTGTAGATACTGCTGAGATAACTTCATATTCTCCAAATAATAGTATCCTGGGCCACTTTCCAGGTTCATGCTGCAGTTTTTCACCTCTGACCTCTGAGAGGTCATCTGGGGGTAGTTAAGTAGGTTTCCAGCCTTGGGTTAATAACTTTGCAGGAAATAACGATTAACACGCGCATCAATAGGGGGCGGGGCGGGTATCCGCCCCCTCCCCCTCGGTTTTTTCGAGGTAGCATCATAAAAACAACGGCACGCAGCGCCGTTGTACTTGTCATACCTTTTTCCTTATCATTTTTCAACTTTTTTCAACATTTTAAGGTTAGGTCATCTCAGGTCAGGTCACTAGTAAAGGTCAACTGAACGGACTTAAAAATTTTAAGATAGCATAAGTCAGAGGAGGATGAACTTATCCAATCATAGCTTATAGCACATAATTGCCGCACCGAGTTCTTTAAAATTTGTTCCAGTATTTTTGATCGTGATGACCTATGGTCAGGTACGAGCAATGACCTCTCCATTGGAAATACATGGGGAAATGGTTTTAACAGAATAACTTCATAATGGATGGCGATAGAGCCTTTACTGTAACTGCATTATATTTTCCGTGTCCTGCGGTTGTAATGATATGCATTTTACCTAACTTGACCTTGACCTGACCTGAGGTCACGTCAAGTCTAATATTTGACCTAACAAGGTCATGTTATATATAATTAGATTTGGCTTGCTGCGAGGATTCAAAGTGTTTAAATTGTTTTTCTCTTTCTTTACTTGTTCAGATGTAATGACCGAACACCTTCATTTACATGTTATCCTTATGACGGCATGTATTTACCTCTAGTGGCCTTAAATGTGACCTGACAAAAAATGGTTCAAGTATTTTCGATACAGAAATAGATTCGATAGAGTCTGCTCTACCGTAGACTCACGTATGCTTCCCACGTTAAGGGACTAAGGTAGATATGTTTTTAATTGCCTTAACATTGCTAAAATTCAGACACGTATGACTTACAAATCAAACTGGAAAACACTTATAACTCTGTACAGATCTCTTATCATATCAAAGCTGTAATATGGGTGTGTGGTATACGACTTTGCACCCGCAGTACTTAGTGCACCTTATTCTTGCTCAATTCCGCAACTTCCTCCACAAGTTTAAGTCTGAGTCATGGGGCTTTCCACAAAAAATTGACAAGTCGATACCACCCTCATGTCGTAGATTTCGGTGTATTTTTTGTCAGGGGGGCTATTGATGGAGCTGATGACGATTCTCGTATTCATTTTCCTCCCTGACTTACGGTTTGAAAATTATGCCTTCAAGCATTTTGACCATACTCACTTGCATGTCTTTTTTAAAGACGAAATTTTACCTGTATTTTTTTTTGCTTCTACAAATGGCAAAAAAACTTCATCTAGGTATTTTAAGGGCGAATTACGAATTCTGGCTCATTAGAAATATAATTCAAAAAATTAAATTTTGAATATATTATACATTCTTCAATTTTTCAAAATATATGAAAATAGTTTTCTATGACTTATTTTAAACTTTTTGAGGCTCACATTACTCTTTATACTTTTCTCTATAATATTCAGTACTAAAAAGAATGGAGAGTTTAACAGAAAGCGAGATCTGAGCTCCCAAACGTCCCGATCCCCACTTTTGTGAGGTTCGTGCACCAGCGTGGCCCGTCGTCGCTGTAAGTATCAAACGTCTCTGGTCACGAAAAAGGTGTCAATGGTGGAATTTGTCGGCAATGAGGGTAAGGATGTATTTAAAACAAAAAATTGTAATCAATGTCCCATTCCTTAGCACACGCACTGGAGAGGCGTCCGACACTTACGGGCACTGGAGGGGGGGACTGGTAGGCCCCCTGAGCTCTCGGAAACTAGGAGGCTTAGAAAAACTCCGGTTGGGGACTGGGTGGGAACTATTAAAATCTATGTTATGACTGATCTTAATTGACCTAGGGCAGTATCGTCAAGTTCAAACGAGGTCATAAAGGTCAAGTATTAGCCGTGCTGGGTATTCATCCGGAAATGCCGCGATTAAGCTCAAAGAAGTCTAGAATGCACTAAAAACAGAGCCAGGTCATAGTGAGAACGTCCCAAGAATTGTAAACCTAATTTTTGGGGTTAAGGTCATTCAAGGTCATTGACCAATGACGTCACAATATGACTTATTACCCTTATTTACACAATGACTAGCACCATAGCAACCGTTGGACGGGAAATGAGCATTGACCTTTACCCATGACATTTTAATTTGACCTGTGACTTTGACCTTTACATTTATTTAGCTTAACTATGACGTTGTAGCATAATATACGTCATACTGGGTAACGCCATGCGACCGGAAGCACCAGACCAATGACTTTGAGAATGCTGGTATGGCCTTGAAATGTGACCTTGACCTTCATGGGGGTGAAATTGACATATAATCTCGTTTTATATGGCACTATAACGTTGCCAGTTGGTCTTTGATGTACGCGAATTGGTGCAACCGCGTGATTGCAGCGATCTAAAAATAAAGGGTTTAACTTTGAAAGCCTATAATTACAAAATTAAGGGCCGATTTTCAAGGTTATTTGACCAATCGATGTGCCATTGAATATTCTTAAAAGTAGCGAAATAGCGTTTTTTGGCCACGACGGGTTCTCCGGCCACCTAGAAAAAAGTAGGTGGGGCCTCCGAGGCTCTGCTCCAGTGTACTTTTTAACACGCGCTGGTATGAGGCCCCGGGCCACCTTTACTGGCAGGAGAGTTACCCATCCCCTTACGAGCTCAGCAAACATGCTTAGAAGGGGACACGGAAAGCAGTGTTCCATTGCTTGCCTCGATCTCTACCCAAAATGCTTCAACAAAAAGTACTCAAATTAGCTACTGAGCTCAGAAAACGCTTCAATAAGGCAGTCGCGAGAAAAAGAACATTGAACATTCACAAGTTCGTACCGGTTAATTCGAAGACTGTTATTGTCCATGAGCTCTCGAATGATGAGGGACAGAAGCTTCAATTTTCAAATTGAGTCTATGAAGTTCAATGGCACCATGTGATGGAGTCGTTCCTCCGATCCTTGGGTCAGATCTTAAATAAAACAGCATGTCTTAATCTTATATGTTCGAAAAGCAATTGTCGGCGTCGACGCTATGTGACTTTTTGTTTGTGATGTGTGCTTTCTAATATAAAGTGAACCGGGATACATACAACTTTTTTAGGGTATGGGTAGAAAAAAACTATCTAAAACTACTAAGACAACAGTAATAATCGGTTTCTGACGCATAAACCTCCTACTACATTTTTCACCAAATGCACCAGAGTGTCGGAATTGTTTCGAATGTTCCGGTAATACGCTTAGTTTTTTTCGGAACGGCCAAATTTTTATGTTAGCAATAGTAGCCTCCACACCACATCTAGTTCATTCGCAATGTCACCGAAGCGCGGTTTTGCTCAGTTCTCCCCTCCCCGTTACCCCACTTCCAACCGGACGCGTCTATGCGGCGTGCCGACTGCAGGCTGAGTGGCCGGTGACGGTGTTGGGCTTGGTCTGCGGTGCTCGTTACTGATTTTGCTCTGTAGTCTCCATACTCTTTATTGGTGTGATATCTAGTTTAAGCAATAATGTTTCACATGAAGCTATTTTGAAGTCAATAGAAACATAACAAATATGTATGCTTATCTTTGGAAAAGTTTTTCGATTTTAAACATATTTGTGTTAATTAATATAATCAAACTTACATGTTTTTATTGTTCAGACTTTTTGTTATTATTTTCATGTAACCTCTTGAAGGAACACCTTTAATTTAAATGGGTAAAAACTCAAGCGAAAAGTCCAATGTACGAGTCCGATGCTGGATTGCCCGAGGCTATAACTCCGAAACAATTATCCGGACGAAACTAAAAATACCACAGTCGCTTTCAGCGCCACTGAGAACCCTAGTCCCAAATTTTGATGAAAATCTGAGATATGAGGGTGTTATTTCAACCCATCGATTTATCGATTTGTCGTGGAATACCCCTCATATCAGTTCACGTCATTAGTGCAGCTTAAGTGGTCTTACCTCTAAAAATGTTTAAGGTGGCATAAAAAGAAAAAGGTGAATATCGAATTCAAACTTACAACATGTAATGAGCCCACCGTGTACTAAAAAACATTCCGGTATTTTTCATATCGATGACCTAGGGTCAGGTACTGATCATGACCTCTCCATTGGAAGTGCGTTGGGAAAACGGAAACTGACTGAAAAATCACTCTATTTCTGTAGATATGTGACGTAGGGTTCGGTGGAAGAGCCGATGGAAGTATTTTTAACAAATTTTCATTGTAATATAACATATGTTTGAAGTTAATAAAGTTCCGAAAGAACACCTCCCCCATTGTCGCAAATATTTCGGGAGATGGGTAGCATGGACAGGCACTGGATTGCACACACAGAGAACCAACAAACATTGCAATGGGCATGACAGCACACGAAATAACGAGCCGGACATGCATAAAAATGGGTAACTTAAGTGCCAAAAATATAAATCCGAGTGGTGGCCAAAATGGGTTGTTGCTAACCTATATTCTATTTTTCCGTGATGTATTGTAAATATGTTCATTGTTGATGTCGTTTCCAGTTTGATTCATTTGATTCAATTAGTTTCAAAGTATCATAATTTTGTTTAGTTTAGTTTAGTTTAGTTTATTAAACATATCACCAACGAATCAGTAAAACCCACTTATAGATGAAGTCGATAAGATAAAAGCAGTACACTGGATCAAACAAACAAAACGATAAAATGTAAATAACGCTAAAAACATCCACTCTCGTCGAGCACACTGTATACACCTTAGACAGTAAAGGAAAAGGCGATCACTCGCTTCTTAAAATCTCCTAAGCTCGTGTGCCAGATATCAACGTCCCTATTTGCATTTAAAAACCTGTTACAGACACGGGGAATTCTGGTAAACATGCTCGACCTTACAGTGTTAGTTCTGGCGTAGGGAACGTTGAAAAGCAACCAGTTTCGAAGTGCACGAGGAGGCGCTGCCAATGGGAAGCATTCCAAAAGAAAATGTGAATCAATTTTGTGATTATGAATGTTTCTGATGAACATAATATCATACTGTAACCTTCTCGCGGATAAGGATGCCAACCCAAAATGACGGAGAAGGTCAGCATACTCCAGTGAAACGTTTTGAACACGACACCTTGCGCAGAGCCAAATAAGAAACTTGTGCTGAATTCTGTCCGCACGTTTCAGATGTGTGTCGGCAGCTCCTCCCCATATCACACAGCCATATTCCAAAATACTCCAAACGTTGGCGCAAAAAGTCACAATCATACTTTTATGATCTATCCCCTGTAGTGATGGACTATTCTTCCCTGTCTGGAAAGACCTTATTAAAAGCCCTAGAGCCCTGTTGGCCTTTCGCACCATGTCATCGATGTGGGACTGAAACGTTAATTTCGAGTCTATGATCACTCCAAGATCGCGCATCTCAATTTTTAATGTTAGAATAATTTTTTAGAATAATTTTTAATGTTAGAATCTGTGGTGCTCCCTCCCAACTAATCCACATAGGAGTGGTACCTCTGACCGTCTACATCTCCCTTTTTATTATTGCGGCTCTCTACATTTCCCCCCTTTCTTGTTACTGGATACCTTGCAACTAACCTCCATTTATATTCGGCGTTAAGTTCGTATCAATACCTCAAAGTGCAGTTCCAATCAATATCTCTACTGAAACCCTCGAAGTCCAGTTCTATCAATGAATTCACAAAAACCCTCTAAACTCAAGTGTTCTGTTGAAGCTGGCAATAAAAATATCTAAGTCTCCTCCTATCGATCCTCAATACATGCCCATTATCGCAATGAACACATGTATGCCCGGTATACTTGCTCGTCTTTGACTATCATTTCTACCCTATCGTGCGTGGCATAAACTTAATAAATAAAAATAATAAAAGTCCGAAAAACATTGAGCCAACAGCGATGGTGATGGCTGGGCCAGTCATTCCCCAGATCGGCACCATGTTGTACCGACCGCTCTCAATTTTCAGGCGTTAACATACAGTGCGGGGGCGTCCCAGGCCGCATCTGCTTCCAAGGGATTCGTCAGGCTAATCCTGGCAGCCGACAGGGTCGCCACCCTGACGGAACTGGGTAGCCGCGCCGCTACCCAATTGTCTCCCCTACATGATTCTGAGAGGAAATCGGGCTAATCCCGATACTATCAGGGCCTGTCCTGATAGGGTTGGCTAGGTCTACATCCAGCCAACCTCCTTTATAGCTCTCTCGTTCCTTTGGACTTCTGCTTCGACATAATACTTCTACCTGGGTATTAGCGCCAACATATAGTTCATTCTAAGATGAACTATATGCCCCCTTTCTGACGCTAACCCCTTCCCTAGGGGGTCGTCACCGCTCCTAGGTCTTCGGACCGAGATCGTCATCCCCCGGTGTCATCCTCTTCTTCATCGTCTTCATGATCTTCTTCAAAATCTGCCCGTGGCAACAACAATAGAATTTGCGCCCATGGTAAATCCCGTGGGAGTTGTACACACCAGTTACGTCCCGCGAGCCAAAATGGAAGTGTGGAGTAATATCGTCATTCTTCATCACCTACTTATCATTCATCATCACCATCATCGTATCGTCATCATCAATAACTCCCTCCGGTTGAGCTGAATCCCTGGGAAGGGGGCATCTTCTCTTATCTTCTGCTCTGTATCTTGCGCCCTCCCTAACGCACCAGGGATTGACATGCCAAGGATGTCGTCACCTATCCCCCTTTTCATTCCCCGTCCCAAGCTAGATGGAAGGGTCATCTACACTTGAGGGCCCAGATTTTTGAACGGAACCAATCTTTGAACAACTCGCCGGAACTCGATAATGCGGAGCCCTGGATACTCTGCAAAAAAACAACAACAAATCGGCACTGCGGTTCTTGGGGAGTGAAATGATAACTCATACGTCTTCACCTCCAATCTAGGTGTCTATCGGACCTTAAACTAGGAACCACTTATACCCCTTACAGCCGATGATGATGTATGACCCATTCACTCACGCATCCTTACCAGCCCCCCTTTATACGATTGGATCCCCTATTCTAGACAAATTTCCTCCACCCTCCGATATATGACGCCAAAGTTATCACCTCTAAGGAAGTCCCAGGCAACAATCCCTAGAATACGTTAAACATCCCGTTATTGTAGGGGAGGGAACCGTTAATTTATAACAATGCTATGATTAGTTATCGAGTTCTTAGCGAGCCACCAAGATTGGTCCACAATTTCCGCCCCAATTTCAATCTCCTAATCTTATCAGTCGCCACGCCGGCTCGCTCATCTCCATCTCGCGAGCACATCTTTTGCTTGACTCTACTCTTAATCAATACCCTCATGATAGTCGTCACTTCTATATACGGGCAAGTATACCGGCTCCCTAATATTTTAACTTCCTTACTTCAGCTTTATATAATCTAATGGTTATCATCCATTGTAAGATTCCAGCTCTCAGTTTTCTATACTAAACTTCTATACTCTCTTCGTACAAAAAAAAATCGATATTAGCGAGAGTAAACTAATCTATTGATAGGCTATTCACCACTCAACATATCCTTACTGTGATTGTATACTCCTAACATTTTGATTTACTTGAGCTCATTTACATTAAACTCAACAGGGCGATGGTCCGAAGTCTCGATGTGATCTCTGTGGGCTGTAAAGTACTAACAGTAGATACCATATCAGCCTCCGCCGCGGTAATCAATCATAAATATAAAGGAAATTACGTAACGTCAGGTCTAAGTAAAGACTTGCGCTGAGCAGGAAGTAAATTAATATTCCCAACCTTCATTCACCTCAATTACTATCATCAATATACTTCAATTTCCCTTTTCCCTATAATGTGTAATTATATGATAAACAAATATAAACACAAATGAGCTTCAAATAAACAAATGAAGGCTTCTAAGAAAACGACAATAATTTATTCCGATGTGATCATCACTGTGCATGCCTATGTATACCGTGGATTTTCGTGCAAGGATACGAAGCAGCAAATAGAGCCCGGAAATAAAATGAATAGGTGAAAATATAAAATAAAAGAAACTTCAATATCATTTACAATCATCAATACTTTACAATTATCAACGAATCACATCATCGATGTTCATTCACCATTTAGTATGTACGAAAACGCCTGAAGTTCAAGTATTAATTTACGTTAATGATGAAAAGTAAAATTAAAGGAGTGAGAACAAGCATGTTTCACTTTACTCCATTACTGTGTAGGCAAAATATCAGCGGAGATCTCAAATTTATATGACATGACCCATCATATTACATGAGAACATGTTGTCCATTTTCGGTTATTAACCAAAGGTACAAAGCTGAAAAAAGGGGCTGATAAATGCTATTGCAAAACCAAAGATATAGAGCTGTAAAAGGGGCTGATATATGCTATTGCAAAACATGTATAGCTGTGTGTACCTGTTAACATATAAAATTGTCGTGTATGAAATTTAAACAAAGGTCAGCTAAAGGATCGTATATAAAGAATAACTAAACTTACTCATTTAGTATGGATACGCATATCTATCTTTCCGCTAATCTTTATCATTATTCTTCAACATCTTACTAGGCACGGAAGTACCTGACGAAAATGTTTATGACTCTAAAATGAAGAAAATGTGAAAACAGGCAAAGAAGCTGGAAAATATTTTTTCCGCGTCACAATTGCTGCTGGAAAGGCCACTATCGATCTGTTTTCTATACATGTGTTCGATTCTCTAAAAAAATTACGCATTGGTAAACATCATAATATGTGGTGCAGTGTAATTTCCTCAAACCTCTTTATGATCCAACTTATGCAGAGCCGCCCTGTAATACATCTGTACATCGAACATGCTACAGCTCATGGTCACCGCTGCCACGGCCTGCCGTCGCAGCCGCTGCCGTCGACGCTGCGTCGGCAAATTCTCTCCGGCTCACCGGCGGACGCTGTGACGTCACAGGGCACCGAGACACTGTCGGGTCTGTATGACCAAATAAAGCTATGTAGAAGGGGTTGCAGGTGATGGTACATCTACGATGCATCCTGAAGGGATATGTTGCAAAGAATTAACCAAAGGTATTATCATAAGTTTTCGACACGATATTAGAGACTCTCCTAATAATATTGAAACGATCATCGCCTGCGTTTCACTTTCATTTACGTATGTTAATCTTCTCAATTTCTATTGAATGATACCCAAGATGATTTACATTACTTTACCTTTCACATACATTGAACGTTACATTTTTTTCTTTCTCACATATAAATACATTCAGTTTACTTAATACTCATTTTGACTTATGAAGTTCCGATAATAAGGGGGGTATGTAACATTTAAATCAGGGATGCGGAGGCGGGGAAATTTTGGACGGCTCCGCCTCCGGCTCCGGTCTGGGGTTATGATTTCGGCTCCGGCTCCGGCTCCGGCTCCGGGTTCAAGTGTCCTAACGGCTCCGGCTCCGGCTCCGGCTCCGGGCATAATAGTCGGCTCCGACCGGCTCCGGCTCCGGCAATGTATGTACCTATATCCAAAATGTGATCGAAACGTTCTCAAGGGCGTGAAATCCCATCTGATACAAAGTGATTACGTATTTGTACGAATGAAAAAATGGCGACTGGATGAACGAACGCCCTTGACCAGATGCCAAAGGCCATTGAACCTCAAAACTGGACCAACCTACACTGCAATGCAGTCGTATGGCAAACTGCACTGCACTGTTATGACAAACAGAAATATGAGTCAGACATGCCCGCAAACCCACATAAAAATTAAAGATACAACGATCAAGTAAAGCTTGGACAGCCCGCAAATAAACATTTCGATGAGCTAACAGTAGGGTCGTTCATAAAAAACATTTTTTTACTTTTCAGACTCGACCCCAATTTATGCCCATTATATATTCAATTCTAATTTCAATGAGCCACATTTCAAGCGTTACGACAGCGGGAAAGATCGCCTCGAAACGGTTAAAGATTTCATGTTTCGGGCGCGATTGGTTGCCCGGCGTTGCAGTTTCCCCTTGTTAGATTGGGATGAAAGGGGTGCATAACCTACCAGTAAAGACAGCGTGGCATGTGCGTGCGTATAAGAGCGGTAGATGGGATTTAACATGCAGGCATTTACTTGTCAGATGTATTTGCAGCGCAATGCTAATGCATGTTATTCCACAAAAGACCTGAAATTAAATGATTCAGCACCGTAGTACTCTAAATCCCGACAGAACAGGAATGCCTTCCGGAGGCGAACCTTTCTCTAGTAACTATCGCTGGAGAACGTCGTGAGGCAGGTGCTTCTCCCTATTCTCCTGCGAACTATTTAAGAGCTCTGGTACTGATGAAAGAAGATCCTGTTTCATATTTTTACCCTTTAGGTGGCTCACGAAATCTTCCACCAGCTTCACACCACGTTCTGTGGGATCATTCACGACAGTAAGTTCTGGAATACCTTGAAATAGGGGAAGCTATACCAGTCGCCAGCTTCTCAACGGAGCCATTTCATGTCAGAATCTTTCAGATTCAGGCGCTCGATTACCATCCAGCTTTCAGGAATGAGAAATTGGGAGAGGCTTGGTATCGAGCCGAGCTCTTCATAGCCTCTGTCGGAAACTTTAGCCTACCTAACTGAAAGGTGGATGGTTTTGGTGTTTAGGCCAGGTACTGTATCACTGCCTTTTTACCTTCAGCATTGTGATTCTTATTTGCGAAGCAGATTATAACTTCCTGGTCACAAATAACAGTTGCGTTTACATATTGACTTCAGCGCCTCTACACAATACCGGAGTATTATCTCGAATTGCGCAAGCTGGTTTACGTGTGGCTGTCAGGAGAGGTTGTCTCCAACAACTGTATGTTTAGAAGACCCGGAGCTCACCAGCGAGCCATATTATGGAATATAGGACATTTATGACATGAAGTGCGTGCTACTACTGTGTCAGATTCCGTTCATCATTCCAGAAGATACTTAAAGACAGAATATTATAATTTTTGGAGTTTAACAACGCATCAACTGCTCAGGTCATATGGCATCAGAGGAGAAAGGGAAAGAAATAGCTTGGGCTAGAGCAGCGCGCCAGATTCTGCCTCCGGGTGGGCTCGAACCCACGACACCCAGAACATAATGAATGCCATTGGCCTATCCAAGCGCTAACCGACTGAGCCACTCAGACCCCGAAATAGTTAGCGGCTTTCCTTATAAGTGGTTCTAAACCATGCATTTGGGTTCCTCCGTCGCGGATAGTCAGCTTTAGAGCCTTCTATGAGCCTCAAAGCTATCCATAAAATGCAATGCAGTGCTTTCATTAAGTTAATATAGAAATCGCCCTGAATGTGCTGAAGTCAATTTGCCATCAGCTGTGGCATCTGTGCACAGAAAGTTATATTCTGTCGCGCTGGTGAGAACCACCATCTTGGAGGTAAGGAGTCAGTCGCACAACAATTGGCCAAAACAGCAAACGATTCACATTTGACTAGGGCAGGCTTAAGTTTCCGATAGAGGCTATGAAGAGCTCTGTAAATGGTCGGTACTAAGCCTCAGCCAGCTTGTTTCTCCTGAAAGCTGGCTGGTATTCGATTGCTTGAATCTGAAATATTCTGACCAGAAATGGCTCCCTTGAGAAGCTGGTATAGCTTCCCCAGTTTCAAGGTATTCCAGAACTTACTGTCGTGAACGGTCCCACAGAACGTGGTGTGAAGCTGGTGGAAGATTTCGTGAGCCACCTAAAGGGTAAAAATATGCAACAGGATCTTCTTTCATCAGTACCAGAGCTCTTAAATAGTTCGCAGGAGAATAGGGAGAAGCACCTGCCTCACGACGTTCTCCAGCGATAGTTACTAGAGAAAGGTTCGCCTCCGAAAGGCATTCATGTTCTGTCGGGATTTAGAGTACAAGGGTGCTGAATCATTTAATTTCAGGTCTTTTGTGGAATAACATGTATTGCGCTAAAAATACATTTGACAAGAAAATGTCTGTATGTTAAATTCCATCTACCGCTCTTATACGCACGCACATGCCACGCTGTCTTTAATGGTAGGTTATGCACCCCTTATATCCCAATTTAACCCGCGCCCCACCGGGGGTCCGGCGCCACCTTCGCCCCACCGGGGGGCCATCGATGGCCCCCCTCTAACTCCGAAAATATGGGCGTTAGCGCAAATCTGCAAAGTGCAATAGAAAGCTCGCGTGAATTCAGTAAGAAATTACTTCGCATGTTTTAGTGCTCAGGTCAATGGTTTGACCTCCAGAGGTCAAATTAGGTCAAGATCGGCTATTTTCACTCAAATATGCAATGATTAAGCAAACTGGGCATAACTCTTATGTCATTAGAGCTATTGAGGCCTGGTAAAGTACATTTGATAGCAAATTGCCAGTACTTTTTCCGCTATGTGGAACGTAAAGACCTCCCGCCAGTGGTTTGACCGCCAGAGGTCACCTCGTGACCTAATATGACCTGAGGTCACGAAAGGTCAAAAAGTGACCTTGCCGTACATCAAATGAAAGCCAGTGACAAGACAAACACGATGGTGTTTGTTTCAACGCTCTAGCTCAATTAGGTCAAAAGTTATTGTCCAAATACTGTTTTTGACCTCTGGTGACCTTGGATGACCTTGGAAAAGTCAAAGGGCAAATATGACCCCTGGGATCCGTGAAAGGATGTCCAAAAACGTTGTTCTGAGCAGTCTGAGTATTTGCAATCATTTTTGTGGCTTTTATATCATGAAATAGCTTTTCCCCATGCTTTTCCAATGGGAGAGGTCGCCTCGTGACCTGACCTCAGGGCACGAAATCGAAAAATCCCGGATATACACCTTGTAGACCCTGGAGGGGTCATGAAGTGTAGGAAGTTTCAAATCGATCGACTTTGAAATGTAGCTCTTACAGAGCTCTAAAGGTGAAGTGAGGTGACCTTGGTTGACCTCGTCTGGTGACCTGACCTTGAGTGACCCGGGGTAAAAAATTTCAGGGATGATGGGAAAATGATGCAGTGAGAGGTAGAGCCCTCAACCGCGGTGCTGCGCCTCGTCGTTTTTCTGCTATCCCGGAAAAACCTTAGGGGGGCCATCGATGGCCCCCCGGTGGGGCGAGGGTTAACAAGGGGAGACTGCAACGCCGGGCGGCCAATCGCGCCCGAAACATGAAATCTTTAACCGTTTTGAGGCGATCTTTCCCGCTGTCGTAGACGCTTGGAATGTGGCTCATTGAAATCAAAATGGAATATGTAATGGGCAAAAATTGGGTTCGAGTCTGAAAAGTAAAAAAAAATGTTTGTTTTGAACGACCCTAAGCTAACAGTGTTCAACATCGAAAAAAACATCAGATAGGCTGATGGCATAATTCCTTTTCGAGAAAAATCGGAACCAACCACCCTACTGCCCAGGGCCCAGCAGCCGGTTCGCTCACTACACCACCCAATCGCGGTTGGAGCGGAGCACCAACATTGCCTCCAATATGTCTGGACCTGGACCTCTTAGTCTGGACCTGAGATCAGTAAGCAGTAGCTTCATCGCGGAGAACAACCTCTCCACGGACACCTGAGTAACTGGTAGCGCGGCCATTACCAGGCTAGCCGGCTGGATGATGGCTGGATATCTATCTAAGATCGCATACGGTCGCCCTCTTTAGGCGACCCAGGTTTTTGAAGTCGGCTAGTGCCGCATCGAGTGACGGGGATGCTGTTTACTGCGCCTTTTGCCCTCGGTTCTCGACAGACCTAGTATAACCTTCTTCTCCGAGTACATGATAGCCCTCCTAGGGGGGCGGAAGATTTTATTTTAGCAAAGATTTTATTGCTCGACAGACCTAGTGTAAACACCTTTTTCAAACAATTTATTCGGCCTTCGGGGGCCTAAAGATAGTCTGCCCCCCTTCCAGGGCTTTGGGGGAGCCGTGGCCGGAATGGCATCCCCCTTGCGTCTGCCAGCAGGGGCGGATGCAGGCCGACGGTATGGGGTAAATCGTGAAAAACATATGGTTTTTTAAGAAAATCGCCAAAGATTGGGCAGTTTGGGGGCAAATGCCTTTTTTGCTCCTCTCCATGGATCCGCCAGTGTCCGCCAATGCTTTCATTTGTTGCCAATTTCTGCCCATGCTAAATGGTCGGAGCGCATCACCTGCCCGAGAGTGAGACCGTCTACGGAACACCCTAGTTGCAATATTTCACTAATCTCGATATACATAATATATTGAGAAAATGTAATATTTCAGGTGAATAAATGTGTTTCCATGCGACATCTCACGAGGTAAAATGTGACCATTTGACGTTTGATGTTGGGTAATTTTAGAGCTCTTTGGGAGCCGGAGCCGGACCCTTTCTGACGGCTCCGGCTCCGGCTCCGGCTCCGATCAAAAGTGTTTCGGCGGCTCCGGCTCCGGCTCCGGCTCCGATCAAAAGTGTTTCGGCGGCTCCGGCTCCGGCTCCGGCTCCGGGCAGAATGGTCGGCTCCGACCGGCTCCGGCTCCGGCTCCGGCTCCGGCTCCGCATCCCTGATTTAAATACAATTGGAGACATATTTTTCTCATCAATGGCATCATACTTTAATTATATCAACATTCGAGCTAATAATTTCAACGTACTATTCTCATTCCTAAAACATCGACGGCGATCACGAGATTCAGCCTGCCTATGCGCGGTCCCATTTCACCGGAATCTTGCCAACGAAATAACACACATGAAAAAAATCTTGCTGGACTTGCCGGTCTTCCTATGCGTGTGGAAGTGGGCTCGTGCACCCTGCGTTTTCCAGGTTTCTGTTACTTGGCAGTGCCCTGGGCAAAAATTGTTGGAGGGTGATCTCAAAATATTTACCAAGAAGCTTAAACATCCAAATTGGCAACACTAATGTTACAACAATTAGCAAAAAAAAAATAATAGCTCTAGTTTATTAATGCAACATAAATGGTTTACTTTATCATATACTCATTATTATTCTGCATTGTTTTCAACGTAATTAAAGTAATTATCAAGTCTAACGAAATGCAAAGAACGACAGGCAGAAATTTACTGGGTAAATGCTCCTCACTATTTCAAAATTTAACACACTATCACAGAATTTAACTAATAACTCATTATTTTGGAGGGGAGGTTTGTGTCATGGCGTGTGGTATTGTGCGATAAATGTTTCCCCTCCTTGGGGCCCCTTCTACGTCGTTTTTAAACCCTAATCCTGCAGCTAAATTACCGTTACTAATTGCAATGCATGCATATTATATTAATATTAACTTTCTCAATTAATTTATAATTAATCATCAATATTTTACCTGTTCCTTGAGGAGCAATAATTAGCCTCTTATTTATTTGATTTCTTATGCAAAGCCAATACTCAGAGAATCTTCTAGAATATGCGCTGTCAATTTATACGGAACCGATTGCATACACACTCATCAACGGATACTATCATAAACCACAAGGGTCGCGCCTGTAGGGTGTGTTGCATTACCCCCCTTGCCCCAAAATTATATACTACTTACCACCAGCCGCTGCAGCAGTCAGCCACACGCCATCGTCTCTCTCGTAGCCGGCTCGCGTTTCCTCAGAACGGTGATTTCCCCCTTTTAATGCACTTTACGCGTTTCGCATTCAGTTCGATACGTGTAGCGATTCCGAGGAATAATAAGACGAATTTAAATGCTGTTACGTTCATTGCTGTTGCTAGTTTATTATAAAGGTTATTAAATATTAGTCCGTTTACGCATCTTACGCTATAAATCTTGCACGCACTCGCACTTTAATCATCCAATCAATATCTACGCTCAAGGCGGCAAGAACTCGAAATTACTCGATTATTATCGATTACTCTAACCGTTTCATAGCACAAGTTATTAAGCTTATTAACATTATAACCGATATTCTTTCATCGGTTCTCAGTCCTCATTTTTTACCCTCACCCTTGTAAAAGCTTCGATAGCAAAGCGGGAATTTATTTTTATTTTGGACAGAGTGTTAGGCATTCAAAGAAACAAAACCAAAGCGATCAGTTGCATAGCGACCTTGATAACATAAAAATCTAAATTACAATCTACGTTACGACCTCGGTTAGCAATTAGCATGTTAGTTATGATAGGTTGGACTCTACATTCTCATACCTCACTGTATCGGAAAAAAATGTACCACAGATTTAGTTGGACATCTCGCAATAAAACGTTCTTCGCTCTTACGCCAGCTAAATTTTTCAACATGTTTCGAAATCTGCAGTCACTCAACATCACATCGTCCCCGATCAGACACACCTATCCCCCCGTTACTTTCCCCCATTTAACATCCTATGTAATATCTGCAATAGCCAAGTACCAAAATTAAATGTTTCGAGGTCTAGTTTCACTCCACGCCATATGCCAAATTCAATCACATAGTTCCACCGAAATCAATATTTCGTCTAAAGTCTGGTCGAAAATTTGGAGGGGAACCACTAATTTTGAACGGCTCGTTATTCCGGGTACTCACATTATGTTGTTTTGTTGTTCCCTGCCCCCAGCACTTGCCTCTGCCGCCGGTGCCCGCGGCGACACCCGCTTAGGACCCGAGCCGTTTGCAGAGTGCCAGGCCTCCCAGACGGTGAAGGATGCATCCCCCTCCCTCCCTCAAAGGGGGAAGGGTGCGGGCCCGTCGACCTATTGCGCCGGAAATCGGCCCGATGGTCATACCTCCCCAGGGGGGATATGGGTAAGAAACCGTTTTTTTTACTCTTAAATCCCCCAAAAAGGTGAAATCCACTACTCATTTAATGATTTTTCAATTCGACATAATTTTCCCCCCATTTATCAATTTCGACCCGCCATTGCGTTCTCAAATGGTAGCCCCGGTCCACCTCGTGACACACGACGCCACAATGCCTGCTGAGCACTGACTGCTGATAGAAGCGGGTCAGGTACCACGGATGCTGGGGCCTGGTCCGGGAGGCCTAGAAAGAGGGGTGGGGCGCTCCTGCAATTTTCGACCAGACTTAAGCCTATGTTAAAGCATGTGACATAGCTTAAAAAAACTAAAATTTGACGGTACCCAGCTAACCTATAACATTCCATACTTGGTGCCTACTGCACGCACACCCCAAAAATGTGTCACATCACAGATACTGCTTGGAATATCTTTGTATTCCCCAGATCGTAGTAACCTAGGCACCTTTATAGGTTCATATTTCAAGCTTTGACCTCTGACGTCTGAGAGGTCATCTTGGGCTAGTCAAGCAGGATTTCAGACTTGGCTTAATAACTTGATTTGATGTGTCAATAACTTGACTTGAGTCGATTGATATGTATATTAACGATAATAGATCAGATGGTGACCTTGACCTGACCTTTGGCTGGATCATTATTATGTTTTGATCTAGTATAGTCATACCATACATTATTCGATTGGCCGTAACGAGGGGAATTGAATGGTGCTTAAAAGACTATTATAAATCAACACTGTCAGACGCAAGGACCTCGAAACCCTTCTCTAACATGCCACCTTCTTTGGCCTGTCATGACCTCAATATTGACCTGAGCCAAAAAGTGGCCGATGTAGTTTCTTCCTGAATTTTATGACCAATCCACCAGCGTTTGTCAACCCGCATAGGAGCCGAGTTCTAGGGGGGAGTTAGTTTGTACACCCCCCCCACCATGACGAGGGTGGCTCGGAGGCCTACCGGGGCGGGTATTAACCCGCGCCCTGCCGGCGGTGCTGTTTTTTCCTCCTCTCGCCGTTTCAATGCGAATATCTACATCCAACTAACCGTCCCGATGATAATGCTTGGGGTAGCTGTTCCTATGTCAATTTTGCATCATTCCCGACAAACAGAAAGTAGATACCTTTTCAACTTTTTGCGTAAAGCGAAAGTTATTGAGATGATGTTCGCGCTTTTTTACTCACGCCGGGCAGTGGCGGCCCGTGCCGCGGCCCGCTGGGGCCTGCGACAACCTCTGACACACACCGGGCTCGTCAGTGCAGGCGGCAGGTAAAAGGGTGACAATTTTCGTGGTTTGGTCAGCTGATAGCGATTGAAAGGACGATAAGGACACACGTGAAAATACGGAACAATGGCCCAGCCAGCATCTCTAACGCTTGCTTCCTGAAAAACGTCCCCAGACGGCATGGCGAAAGCGCCAGGGGGCTCGACAACATCACCAGGGGCTAATGGGGTGAGAGGGGTGGTCTCAGGCCACCCTCCTTGTATAATGGTGTTACCCAGGGGAGATTTCCACGCCAAACTTGACATTGTGCCAGGTTCACAGCTGGATGGCAAAGGGACAATTTGCCGTGTAAAAGGGTAGTCAGAGCCGCATGACGAAATCCATGGAGCGAAGCGCATTGAGATTTCTCAAGCGGCTCTATTCTGGCCGCTCAGACGGGTCTCGTCGTGGTCTGTTGTTGTTGTTGTTGTTGGCGTCTGTCAGTCCTGAGAATCGATGTCAGAGCTCTGGAATTTTGTAGGGTGATAGCCCTTTTGCTCCAGACACCCAAACTGAAGCCCCGAGTTGAAATCCAAAATAGTTTTTGAGAAATTTTGGCTCAAACTTTTCTGTTTTATAGTTTCTAATTTTTACTTCTTAAGCTACGAACTTGAAATTTATGTCCTTTTCAATGGATAACAAGGGCCAGCTAGGGGAAAAAATTGAGCTGATCCAACAATATTTATTGCGCGAAAACGCGGCATTTCTCACGCGCGCAAAAAACCTGCTAAAAGTTGATGGCCGACTTGTGCGCTCGAAATGTCAGAAGACAGGCCTCAGTTAGCTGAAAGGCAGTTACCTAAGGGTAGCTAGGCAAATTTTGTAGTGCTTAGGCATAGTTTTGAGTGCAAAACGTACAATTTTGACCTACTTTTTACAGTTCTTCCGGAAGACTGAATTTTGGTTCAATCCATTTCAACGCTAATATCTCACAATCTAATTGACCGATTTGAGTTTCCATTTCAAATAATGAAAGAACATTGCTTCCGCCTGATAATATTTGGAGATGGAAATTGTAAATGTGAAATTCTTTGTTTTATAGGCATAAATAGAAATTGAGTCAAAAAAAATTTTATTTGCATCTTCCTGGTTCCAAGCTCATGTCACTCACAAACTCAGAACTGACATGGCTGAATAGGAAAGTTACTTGCAGTCATTTCGCTCACTTATACTACCCACCTATCTCTAATGGCTTTCGAGTAATTAGTCCAAAATGTATTACAAAATGCTAAATTTCTCGGACCACCTTTGCTTCTCACCATGGTTTCAAGTCCTTAAAATGGATGGAAGTGCAAGAAATTTGGCATGAAGTTAGCTTAAGATCCTAACTCGACGATACAAGTAATTTCAGCCCAAAAGAATGCTTGGTTCGTCTTCTAGAAGCACCTTTATATCGTGCCTTTTCGGGACAAGCACAGCACCCGGCGCCAGCGGCCCGGCATATTCGGCGGAGTTGTACCAGCCAGTGACCTCCTGACGGGTCACAGCTGTTCAGCTAGTGGGAGGGTGAGTAGTGTGGCACGGTAGTCTGGTGGTTAGAGGCCCTGTCTCGTAATCGGGTAGGTCCGGTTCAAATCCGGGGGTGACCAAGTACGCTTTATTGGTTATTTCAAAGAAAAGAATGATAAAACTGAGTTGCAGGCTTATGAAGAGATACATTAAGAACGAAATATGGTTTGCTTTCAGCACATTGTCATGCGGCTTTCCTGCGCCGGTGGCCCAGGTCGCAGACCGGAGTTAACGGATGTGGATGTAAAAAGATCCGTTCAAGCTCTTCAAGAGCCACTTCAAACTCAACTCAGGAGCCCAATAATTCTGCGTGAGCCCCAGATAAGCTCAGGAGCCCCAGTTTAACACAGGGGGCATCAGATTAGCTTTGGGGGCCCAGCTCAGCTCAGGGGCCCCAGATCGGCTTGTATAGGGTCTTTGACTAGCTCAAGGGGTCCATTCAGGCTGATGGTTCCCAGTTCAGCTTAGGGACCATGCAACAGTTCAGAGGGGCATAAACCAGCTCGAGGGACCTTAGATTAGCTCAAGGAGCCCCAGGTTAGCTGATAGGACATCAGAGGTTAATTCAGGGGCCCCTGAACAGCTTAGGGGGCCCCAGGCCATCTCATAAGACCTCATATCAGCTCAGGGGTCCAGGCCAGCTTTATAAGAGGTTTTCCGAGCAAGCTATAGGGTCCGTTTGGGTTTCTTGTTTTATGTTACAGTTGCTGGTATTTTCATATCAATACCACTTTTCTGTGGGCGCCCCCACAGAAAAGTGGGGCCAATGGCCCCCCTAGCCCTTCCGGTTCCTACGCCTATGTCGTCTTATCATTTTAATCAGTCCTACCTTCCAGGGGGGTCACCAGAGATCCAGCTTCTTCAGGGGGTACAGGGGACCCCTCTCCTCCCCAAACCGATCGGTTGGATCCGCCGCTGGTTAGTGTGCCCCCAGTCAATACGCTGGTAGGCCCCTCGGTCTGGGAGCGGATTGGGGAGGCTCTAATCGAACTCGATCCCAACTGCAAAGACGGCGGGCCTCGGCGGGAAAATATTGGGTCCCCAATTGGAAGGTTGGGACCCCAGTCCGGAAGCCGGAGGGTCCACAGGTGACAAACTGATGCCCCCTTACCCCCAGTGAGGAATCTGGCGGTGCCACGGGGGTAGCAAGTGGGACCTCAACAGCTAATCTGATGAACTCTTCAGCAATATTTCTGGTAGGTTCCTGTCAGTGAACTTGTGGGGCCCAGACCAGGAGCTGATAGGTTTCACCGGGGAAGAACAAAGGCCCGTTCGACAGACTGTATCATCCCCGGGGCTTCCAGTCTGGCCGCGGAAGTCTCTAGTTTACATGGCCTTCCACGTCGCTGTCGGCAGTGGAACCTGACAGTGTCAACTGGTAAATAGATAATCTCTTTCCCATTGGAAGCGGTCTTCTAAAGGAGGAAAAACGCTTTACTCATTCTGACATACCTACATGCAGTGCAATGGCGGGAACAAAAGACACTTGTAGGCTTTGTGTGCCCGTGACCCTTTTGGTCCGCTAGATCCACCAATGCAACAAGTGCAGAAACTACGGTGGTGGCTGTTCTCCTTCATCATTCGAACTGTGGGGTCAGTGCCTCCCCCACGAGCTCCGAAACGATACCAGAACCTTTTCTGTAACAAATTAAGCGGTAAACAGAATTATCTTTGGCCCCACCAACGCCAAAGATTCTTGCCGCCTGCCCCCTTCCCACTTGAAATTAGTTCTTTCGCCTATGATAATAACTTCTACAGTCATTCTTCAAGAAGTTTCCATAACTTGTATACGACTTCAGTGTGATTTTCAGGGTTACCCCTTATCTTCCTTGTGTGTCCTACTTATGAACATCACGTGTCCCAGCTCTACAGTAGGTGTCCCAGTTCTCACTAAATATAAAGTTTCAGGAAAACCTAATTGTGTGCCTACACGTCTGCTCAGTCCACACCTATAAAAAACACGCATGTCAATTAAGGAATGCTTATTCTACCACCCAATGCTCATTATATGTAGTAAAAACTCATCACTGGTTTTATACGATTTAGAAGGCTTGCTTTGGTTTTATGCCTAGGTTCTCCCTATAATATGGCACACTAAGAAATCAATAAATAGAGCTTTAGAATATGAATATCCGGAAAATTTTGACGTCATTTTCATCAATTTTTTCATTCCCATGCAGACATAATTTATGTCATGAATTAATGCATTGCAATTGACATCTTATTGAAGGAAATCTGGAGTTAGTAAATAGTTAGTGGCATAAATAAATGTACTGGAATGTTATTAAAGAAAGTGAACATTTTTCCGTGCATACTTGGCCATAGTTCTGAGTCGGAGTTGACTCCGACTCAACACGTATTTGAATCGGAGTTGCGTCGACTTTCTTCTGAATCTGGGCTAAGTCGAGTCGGCTCACCATTCTTAACACACAGTAATGCTGCTACCCGGTATTTTACAGCTTCCAAGAAGATCTTAGACCAAGGAAATGTCAGATCAGGTCGCCAGTCCAAAATGAGCAACCTAACCACAATTTTAATAGGCGCAGAAGTAAGATCAACTCAATTAATCGATCTAAGAGTCAGCTCACACAGTAAGGTCACTGAATACAAACTCCAATAATGATATACTTCTATATCGATGACCAGAGGTTAAGCCGGGCCATGTCTTCTCCTTTGGAAATGCATGGGGAGCTGGCTTAACCTGCGCCCACCGGGGGTCCGGCGCCACCTTCGCCCCACCGGAAGGGCCATCGATGGCCCCCCCTCTAACTCCGAAAATATGGGCGTTAGCGCAAATCTGCAAAGTGCAATAGAAAGCTTGCGTGAATTCAGTAAGAAATTACTTCGCATGTTTTAGTGCTCAGGTCAATGGCTTGACCTCCAGAGGTCAAATTAGGTCAAGATCGGCTATTTTCACTCAAATATGCAATGATTGAGCAAACTGGGCATAACTCTTATGTCATTAGAGCTATTGAGGCCTGGTAAAGTACATTTGATAGCAAATTGCCAGTACTTTTTCCGCTATGTGGAACATAAAGACCTCCCGCCAGTGGTTTGACCTCCAGAGGTCACCTCGTGACCTAATATGACCTGAGGTCACGAAAGGTCAGAAAGTGACCTTGCCGTATATCAAATGAAAGCCAGTGACAAGACAAACACGATGGTGTTTGTTTCACCGCTCTAGCTTAATTAGGTCAAAAGTTATTGCCAAAATACTGTTTTTGACCTCTGGTGACCTTGGATGACCTTGGAAAAGTCAAAGGGCAAATATGACCCCTGGGATCCGTGAAAGGGTGTCCAAAAACGTTGTTCTGAGCAGTCTGAGTATTTGCAATCATTTTTGTGGCTTTTATATCATGAAACAACTTTTCCCTATGCTTTTCCAATGGGAGAGGTCGCCTCGTGACCTGACCTCAGGGCACGAAATCGAAAAAATCCCGGATATACACCTTGTAGACCCTGGAGGGGTTATGAAGTGTAGGAAGTTTCAAATCGATCGACTTTGAAATGTAGCTCTTACAGAGCTCTAAATTGAAGTGAGGTGACCTTGGTTGACCTCGTCTGGTGACCTGACCTTGGGTGACCCGGGGTAAAAAATTTCAGGCATGATGGGAAAATGATGCAGTGAGAGGTAGAGCCCTCAACTGCGGTGCTGCGCCTCGTCGTTTTTCTGCTATCCCGGAAAAACCTTAGGGGGGCCATCGATGGCCCCCTCGGTGGGGCGAGGGTTAAGTCTGGCGATCATCAGATAGGTTGTACAACCCAAACTTGGCGCCCATTTGCTCCGGATTGTGCCCCCTGTACAAGTTACCTCCCCCTCGACCGGACTAAGACCGGGGGAGCGGGTGAGAGGCAAGTTCTGAGAATTTTGGCTCCATATGAAACACTAACGACGATGCAACTCAATCAACACACGCATGCAGTTTCACGCAAGTAAAGGGGAAAATGCAAACAAAATTAGTGGGGGTCCAGAACTGGGTCACCCACCATCTGATTCGCGATTAGTGGGCCGGCGCATCCCCCGTTTTCTACGCGCATGCCCGTACGTGTCCCGTTACGGATGACGGGTTTGACCCTCCCGATGAAACTTCGAGCTGACCCTTCACTGCCCACTCCGCGGCCTAGAAACGCCACCGATCCATTGGAATCGTTTCTTATTTTTCACCTCTGAAAGTCGTATTCTCTGTACTCTTTCTGAATTCCAGAACTCTGGTGATCATGTTCAAACAAACAAACGTTGTCTTACCCATAAGCGTAGGAACAGAGGACTGCCGGGCCCCTTCCCCACTCTGATTGAAAATCTACGTCGCCGGTGAGAACTAGAATTGTCTGCCTGATTCCGCACTGTAAATGTAAGTACTGAAAACTTGTTTTCCTCATCATTAACAGGAACTTTATAACTTCTCGCGCTATTGGAAACGTACCTAGATCAGGATATCTTGCAAAACAAACAATTTGCAAGGACAGATCCAGGGAGTGGTATAGCAATCACTTGTCCCCTCCAATCCTCCAGATTTGGTTTTTTTCTTTTGGTTGAATTTTGGAACCCGTTGTCGCAGCCGAGAAACCATTTTTCAGACACAAAATCGCAATTCATCGAACTATTTAATAAATAACCTAATTAGAAAAACCACATTTCGCTCTCAAAATCAACGCCAGCAATTTTGCTATCAATCATGTTGACCTATAACCATTCAATTAATTTATACTTTCCAATGCTGTCAACACTACACAGGGTCCAAGCACCCCACTCATATATCCAGCCATGGGCACAAATTGTCTCGTACACTACTTATCCTGCTTCAGTTCAAGAACAGAAACAAATTTTCACCAACGTCATATCCACCACACACGTGCACTTTATAATTTGCATCCCGACCCCTCCCCACCGGCGCGCCGCTGCCGCGGCGCCAGCGGTGGCGAGCGTGACCTCTCACCTCTATGCCCCGCGGGCATGATACGGCTGCCGGCGCATGCTGGACGCTGATTGGTGGAGGCGCGTTCACTTTCATTGCGAGAAGATCAGTGGGAATTTATCAACGAAAGGGATAGTGTCTTATGGTGTGCTTCAGAAAATAGCTGTGGAGTGCCATTTTCAGATATTCCTACCCATGCATTGTTCTCTATCGACTTGGTTACCCGCTCCACTATCCAAGGCTGATGTTCGAGACAGGCGAGACGGCGGCGGAGGCGGCACAGGCCAGCCGGCGGCCGAGTTCCTTGAAGTCAGGAGCGTCGAGATGGGTTTCTGCTGGAGTGGAGAGGAACGGGGCACGGCCCAAAGGTCAGTGAAGGCGGGAGGAGGGGGTGCTTGTGACTTAAAACTGGTAGCCGTCTGCCAAATAAGAGAGTGACAGTGTGACACCATGCTTGGCGAGATGTAACCATCTTACTGGTAGCGCTACAGAAAAATACAAGCACGCTGCCAAGAATCGTAATTTATTCTGGCTGTATTAACCCATTAACGCCTGCACCTACTTCCAGCCTTCAAATTGGCAAAACAAAAGTTTTCCTATGTTTAGAATATGCCCAATAAGATGTCCCGAAAGTTTTAAATCGATGCCACTTTTAGATTCTGAGATATGACACCGGACAAAAATGACCCGCTGGGCGTTTGGGACATCGGCTGGCACTGCGCGGCCGGCTTCCGGGCGGCGCAGTCACCGCACTCAGCGGCCCAATGCGCATCGCTTTTACTGCAGTTTTGTAAGTGTTCTTATTTCCTCTTGTATACTGGCCATAGTAAAATGTTTAGACGGTTTTATGCTCTTAAGGTTTAATTAAAGACAACACTAACTGCATTTGAATAGTATACAATAGTGGTTAACCTAGACTGATGATTTGCGGGGATATACTAAAATTGTGAACGTCATAGTATTTTAAGAAATTTTTGAATATCAAAGGTTTTTGGAAACCGTTTCTCTTGTCTCTACCCCTTCCCCTCCTCTGCCTCCCAGACTTTGTGACTGATGCTCACTGAGCTTTCAACGAGCAATCGTAATATTCAGCATAGAGATGAAAAGTTTTGAAAACTCAATCGGTTATCTCCCCCTACGCGGTGTACATTTGCTTGATTAATCTCCAAATATCCAAACGGGTCCATTTCCATCTTTCCAACTTTTCTTTGGAGCAAGTAGCGCGCTCCATAGTTGCATCAATGTGAACCTCCACATTTCCAGGCACGCCACTGGTCATTGTAACGCTGCTCAGCACATCATCTTTCTCATCCTCATGACTAATGTATTTTGTGATGGTATGATGATATGCACCTGATCCGCTCCGCTATCTTGCGCACTTAAAACAACTTATTTTGCTTCTTTTCCTGCAAAACATTTGATCTGTGGCATTGCTAACAACTATGCTTTCGATATATTTATGTCTCCATGGCTGGAGATTTCCTCTCGATCCAGGAGGGGTTCTGGATGGTTTAACGCTAGCACTGCAACCCAAGCCCTAGACAACGTCTGTGGGAGACAAAAATCCAGGCGGGTCTTGACCCCTCCTCCTCCCCGGGATGTTCACTCATGGTAGTTTCACTTGACTAGAGACCAAGCCGCAATAGTGCTAGTTGCGTTTTAGACAGAAGTTCTAGAACTTCCCATGCTTTCACCCATTTCAAACTGCTCCGGACGTTTGACACTACACTATCTTGTCAAAACAAACCAGCGTGGCGGCCGCGATAATTTCTAACACATTTTGTCAGCTGGTCATTGGCTTTCAATCAGTAGTGGACACAATGGGGCTAGGAAGGCTTAACCCCCCTACCGAAATGTCAGTGTGCCTATAGTAAATGCATTACTGAGGGCTGTTCCGAAGCCATGGCAGGGAGGCTCTAGATCCCTAACCCCCCCCACCACCCAATGAAGTCCTCAAATCCGCTACTGTTCTCTATCCTCTCTATCCACTACACACAATCCATCAATGGGAAAAGAAAAGGCCTGCTAGCTTAACAGTCAAGTCAGTGCTAAAAAATTTCGATAAGTTAACCCCTGAAAATTGTATTTAATAACGCCTTTACAAAAACTGGAACCCATAAGTGTCGCCACCGGCAGAAAAGTGAGGGGGGGCAGCCAAACTTCAACCTGATGCTGACATAAAACTTTCAACGTCAGGGACCAAAAACTGTTTCGAATTTGGGCTCTTCGTTGCCTTCCGCAGCGGCTGGATATAAGAATGTCCGGTTTTCTCTCTTTTGACTGAGATCAGGAAATTTTTTGCCAAAAAGTGGGGGGCCAGGCCCCCCCTGGCCCCCTTTTTCCGACGCGTATGCTGGAACCATCTTGCATGTTTCCGTTAAAAATATGCGATAATCATTCCCAAAAAGAAGACAGAACCCGAAAACGTTAGGAAGCATTTCCCATGAGCTTCAAAAGTTTCCAAAAGGTATCGACATTGCACTAAAAAATCTTCAGATTTGATGAAAAATATCTAAACTGGCAACCCTGCATTCGCAGGACCCACAACAATGCCTCCCTTCCCTCTAGGTAACATTATGCACCTAACACACTACACGGGAGGACAGGACACGTCCTTTTCCACATTTTCAGCGGCCCGCAGATGTCCGCAACGCCCAGCGGGTCATTTTTGTCCGCTTCATATTTGACGATATCTCATGGCAAAGCTGTTCAAGAAAATCTTACTGCTTCTTCACCATCTGACTCCTAGTGGTGTTGGCTTAATATCAATCATGCAAAACCTTTTCAGCTTTCCATATGTTATTGCAGAGATACAAAATAATTGCCGAGCTATCTCACGCTGACCAAAACCTCGCCAAAATAAGTTCCACCAAAATCGTCTCATAAAAACCTAGAATTTTCAAATATATATTTCCAGCTTATCCACGCTCTGAAACACACATACATATCACAAACATGAAGATCACTTCACTGATACCGATTCTGCAGCCTACCAAAGTCAGAGGACAAAATGACCTGCTGGGCGAGATGTAGCCATCTTACTGGTAGCGCTACAGAAAAATGCAAACACGCTGCCGAGAATCGTACTTTATTCAGGTCTGTATTAATGCTGTCCGCGAGGGATGTTGGGTTATTAAATATTTTATGCGTGAAGGTGTCTATCACAGACTGAACAGAGATCAGGAAAATATTTTTCCCACAAAGTTCAACATTTACTCGGGGAACACGGAGGTTTCCCGAGAGAGAGAGAGAGAGGGAGGGAGGGAGAGAGAGAGAGGGAGAGCGAATGCGAGAAAGCGGAGAGAGGGAGAGAGTGAGGGGAGGGAGGAGGAACAGCGTATTCAATGTGTCAATCTTCTGCAGAAATAGCATGCAGGACCCAGCTATCGCCATGTTGAAGCATGTCCAAAAGTTTGTGGTGGTTTATTTTTATCATCAAAATATTTCTAGTGTAATCGTCTTTTTCGGCTACAATGATGCACAAACTGCTGAGGTTATCAGGAGCTTCAGAAGGGGAATACGCTATGCTTGGAACATTGAAAAGTAATTTGCTTTCATTCACTGGTATTGTCTTCTGCTAACACATGTTCTTTGAGGACCAGATTAACAAGCGAACGGTACGTTATAATCGCTTTCCATTCAAAGACCAAACCAACGGCAAAGGTTTGATTCATC